>JAOVVO010000347.1:0-82451 GCA_028564675.1 Onchocerca lupi | reverse complement strand
ATTTATGATCAGTTTGGTTAAGGGAAAGAGAGACAGACATGTTCTTTATAGTATTGAGAATTGTTCGTAGATTTGAAGAGCTTACGGGAACACAACTATCATCACATTGGAATATGGATTGGAAATGTTAAGCGGTTTCAATCCAGCAGTGGTTTCAGCAGGGAAAGAATCACAAAGAGATGCAACAGTGATTCAAGTTATACCTGCTTGTAATCCTCCAAACTATTTTGAAATTAACCATTACACTACAGTCTGCGTTCAAATATTCCTCTAAACTCAAACTACAAGGGCAATGAAAAAACCGACAGAGATTTTTGAGATGTAATCCTCCATGAGGAAGTCAACGAAGTTAATGAACGGCTATCATACTTAATGAAATGGAGAGATGACCGGCACAGCGATCATGCTAATAAAATCAAAAGTAAACGCTAAACCAAATGAATGAACTGATGGAACGTTCGTTGTTACCTCCGACCAAAAAATTCCAATAGTTCCTTTAGTGAAGCAAGACATGACGGATGATTACAAAAGCATATGAACCCCTTACGATACTCGCCCGAATTCCGTTATTTTTTGCCGGAAAGAATACTTTTCTACTTCAACATAAATTTCACCTCTAGTTCCTCCTTACTAAAACTCACCATCCAGCCTTCCAAGCAATGGAATTTGAAATCCAACTCGACTTGAACGACCAATGCACAAGAGACCAGAGCAGAGAAATAGGGAGTACACCGAAAAGACCATATTCAAATCTTAATCATCCTCTAACTTACAAATATCACTGCGAAATTTGCACAGATATATTACTAAGTATGACGAATCAATAATATTTTTATTTCCCAGATCACAATGTCTCCAAATTGAAATCTACTCCATTTAGTACTACGACTGAATTGCAGCTGTTGCCAGTGCAGGATCGCTGAACAAAGGAGTATGAAATGAAAACCAATGAAAAAATTTCACAGACCAAATGTCCATATTAAACTGACTCAAATGAGACATCTCGAAGTACAAGTTACACAGTCAAATAGAAATCCAAGGAAATGCGCTTTTTCAGCATACAAACATCACGTGCTACAAATAGCCCGCTTCTCGAAACGGAACACGGAACATGCATAAACAAATGTGCGTGTACATGGATATGTCCACTAATATACGCATTATTTTCGGCCAAATAAATTTCACAATATAACAATCTGTTCGCAACATTCGCAATATTACATAAATGAAAAACAATAAAATAGCAACCACTTCTTTCAATACGGGTTTCCTAATACCCCGAAAACCAAGACGCTAACAGCGAATAAGAATTTGTTGCTACGAGGTTATGACATAAATATCGAGAGAAAGAGAGAGAGAGAGAGAGAGAGGGAGACCATATAAATAACAACAACAACGACGGTTTTTACAATGTATGAAAATATCAGGAAAATATAAGAGTTACTACACTACAAATTCTACAGGACCATGCACTTAACGTATCAAATTAATAGAAAATTGTTTACGAAGCAATAGGAAATTGAATTAAATATAACAGACAGCAAAACCTATAAAATGCAGCATATTTAGCTGAATTAATTTTATAAAGTAGCATAACGGCAAATTCAAACTTGTTACTATTGAGGTACTTTATAATGATTGATATCTGCAAGCGAAAATATAACAAAGAAAGAATTAGGAATGAGTGGACAGTGAGAACTATTAACGTGAACCCAAAATAAAATAGAGTGGCTGATTCCTTTTAACACATCAGAATTCTGGGTGATGCGAGATTTTTTGTAAACAGAAAATAATAGATCTTTGAAGAAAATAGTATTTCTAGTATTCCTAAGCTGAGTATACAGAATAAAATGATTGCAGAAGTAAGCCGAAAGAGTTCAACAATTCAACTTTATAATTTTGTCAAAATGGTCCGACATGAAAGATATTCACTCTTTATTATGCTCCAGTTTGACATCTGATTTGGTCGTTCCCTCAGCATCATTTTCGACTTTCTTTGTCATTTTTTCTTGCAATTCTGCTAAAACATCTCGAAAGGCTCCCCATGAGCTCATCGGTACCGTGATTGAAGAACGACTTCCAGAAATCTGCTTCACCTGAAAACTGTAAATAATAAGACGCAATGAACAAGACGAGGTATTTATCTTAAAGATTAAAACATTAAGAAAAGAAAAAGTATCAGATAAATTTCTACTGCTTTCTAGATATGTTTTGACTGAGAAAATTTAAGATGGTGGATTAATAACAAATAAATGACAAAAAAAAAAAAAAAAAAAAACCAAAAAACAAAAAAATATACTTCAGATATACGCACAAAAATACCGCGTTCATTATGCCCAACGTCAAAGTAGAAGATTTTATTATTTTCAGCACGTAAATGTTTCGGTTCAGGCAACTCTACGTTTGCATCATTCTGCAAAAATTTTAACAAATAAATAGGGCAAAAACTGAGGGATTCTCAAAATTTCAATAAATATTCTTCCCTCCTTTTCACTGTAACGAAGTTTAGCAACTTACTTCATTAAGATATCCTTCTGCGTATTTATCAATCAGTTCATTTAGTGCATCGCGAAGCTGAGTCATGCCAGGTGCAGGTAATGCTATCTACAAACATATTTTAAAAAACCATCCCAGTATTTACTCTATTATAGCTTTATTAAATTTAAATTTTAAAATATACGTTAGAAAACTCACTTGTGAACGAGGACCTGAGTTGCCTCGAGAAACTTTTTGAGAAACACGTAAATAACGCCCCCTTTGGTTTTCTTTTAGACTAAGATAATATCGGCGTGACTCGTGAATAATTATTTCTGATTTCAATTGTCCATTTTCACCCACAGTAGGCTCCTCGCCGGAGGCTGTAACATCTGATAATTCAGTTCTGATTCTCTTTTGACAAAATTCGAAAGAAAAAAGCCTAGATAAAAACCAAAATACAGAGTCCAATTAGCAATTCTCGTCTCCTGTAGATTCATATCGAAATTATTTCGCTAATTTCTTCAGGAATTTGGGCATTTCACTTCGTATGGAAAAGTTTAAGTTTGTAACAGTCCGATAAAATTAAATCCACTCGATTTAATTTTATTAAGTTGATACAACAGACGGAAACCTATTTTGCTTACATAATGCAGAAGCAATACTAAAAAGCAATAATAAGCTTAAACATTTACATAATTTCAAATAAAAAAAAAAAAAAAAAAAAAAGACTGTAGTGTATGAAATACCGAGGCCATCAAAGAACTTGACAAATTTATCAAGATGATCACGAAATGCAACTGCTGCGCTCATTGACAGTATCAACCGGCTTTTTCGACCTCCTAAGCCAACCTGAATTAGATTTCCTTGTAAGATGTCATGCGAACTAAAATAACATCCACTTCAGCAATCTCAGTCCACGAACAGTTACATAATATATGTCAATAAAATTCCGCATTAAGTCAGACATATAATATTCTCTTTTTCTCACGAAACTATGGTAAGCTAGCAGTAACTACAGCCATTTCATAACTCTTCACAAATAATTCAATCTACTGATTTAATTTTCTTAGAAAGACTCACTTCCGCAAGTTTGATAAAACGACCTCGGTTATTCTGCTTAACATCAACATAAAACCGTTTACTCTGAACTTGCAGCATTTTGCTTGCAAGCTCCTGTTCTCCATGTGGAGGGTGCCGATCATCACCACTGCTACCGTCTGACATCGCCAATTAACAAGATGATAACTACAACAAATATTATTAAAAACTGGCAAGTAGGAACAGAAAAACAATTCTACAATAGTTATTAATACTGAATTAGAGTAAAACCTCAAGACCTTTTGGAGATAGTAAAAGCCATTAATATTTCCCATGACTGAAGACTGCTTCTTCGTAAAGAAATAATTATTTTTATTGAATAGCGAATGAAAAATACGGAAAAACAATGAATTAAAGGAAATGCTTGAGCACTAGCATCACAAGCCATCTTCTACAATTTAACGTTCAGCACGCAGTTACGCTGCCAACAGGATATGCATTATAATATGATTCGATAGGTCTTATAACTGTAACGCTCCGTATTACAGACCGGATTATAAGGTCCCGTCAACGAAATTTATTTCTCAACATCAAAACCATGATCACATAAAATGTCCCTGTGTGTCGTGTTGTAAAATTCTAAGTCCAAAAGTCACAAAAAGTAGTGAATAACCACTTGACATCCATCAAAATGTATTTCTGAATGAAAAGATTCTTATGTTACTTAAATAAAAAGGAACACTATAACAGTAGTAATTCGTTGTGACACAAATTAACATACCAGACCAATATACACTCGGGCGCAATCTATCCAGCAACCAAGGCGCCAACCCAAACGTACCACTCCGAGGTCTTTTCCGAACTTCTCTATCTCTGCAAGCACAAATAAACGAAAATTCATTCTTCGTTATCCAACGTCGTGGTTCATATAATCTTATTTGAAAAAAAATTTCTTACATAGTACCGGAAAGATATTTCGCAAGAACATAATTTGAGACATCTTTTAAACATATATAAACCAATTGCCAATGTGTCTATAAACGAAAAACAACACTAATTCAGTTTAACTACTTGTTACCATCTTTATAACGCCATAAAATAACTTCGGTCCGAGAAGAAATACCACAGTAACATTGTTTCATTATTTCTGTCTTAAGCAAGACGTTAATAGTCAGTTATAACATATACAGCATAATATATGGAGCCTCGAAACTTTGAAAGAGCAATGCCAATCAATTAAGCAGAAAGCGACATCAAAAAAAAAGAAAAAACTGAATATCACTGCGATTTCTCTTATGTTTTAATGAAGAGAAACCCATATTACTCCACCTTTATTTCTAACTAATTAAGAAAGCATCCTAGATTGCTGTCCTTCTGATGGTCTACATATAATCCCTATTTAGGAGATGCACACTAAGTCACTAATTTAGTTTGTCCAAACATGGCCAGCAACGGTTAATCAGCGGCAAAAAGAGAGACCTGTTGGTACTGCTCGTTCAGCATTTCAAGATTTGCAAACAAAGGGCACGCGAAGCACCACAACCACCTCCATATAATCACGCCTGCCCTGCGAGCAAACCGACACTCACCCACCAATCTACCCCGCCCACCCACACATATAAATACTGCATCCCACAATTAGTAGGCCAGATTTAGGCTGACCGGTAAGAACATGTAATCGATTGCGACTTTTAAAGAAAATTCGATCATTGGAACGACTCTACGTTGACTCCTTTTGAAAACTTATTTGTTCGTATTGGGCCTAATAAGGTGGGTATAGTGTTGACGCTGGCGTATATATGGTTAACCTAGTTTGGGATAAAGTTTAAAAGTTTGGAGTTTAAACGGATGGCCGTCAATGATGAAGATGAGGAAACAACAAGATTTTCAAAAATCGCTTGAGTTAAGAGAATGATTCTTCATCTTCTATTTTCTCTGCCATTTGGATTTATATAGAAGTTTCCTGAATTTAGAAGAAGAGAAGGACGTTCTTTGAAACGAAATTCTTGAGCTGTTTTTTATATTCATTGAGACGCAGTCTTTCTGAGACATTTATGTCTGTAATACACACTCTTGCCCGACGGAAGCTTGCCAACCTATTCGCCCTTTGGCAGTGTTCGAATGTTAGTACCAGCAATGACGCTACTTGACCCAGCTCGTTTAAATATGTACTTTTGCGATCATTACTCAACTGTATAACTCCTTGTATTACAGCTGTAATTTGCGAGAAGCATTCAAATGTGAGTTATGTCGTTGTCCAGTAAATAAAAATGTTTGGTAAAAATATATTATACAGACAAGGCAAGCATTCTAATAAGATTCCATTTCTATTTATTTTCATGCTATCATTTGCCGTAACTTTTATCATCCAGATCTTTTGTATCCACCGGTGTCTTTATTCTTAGCTCCTTTATTGGTTTAATCAACCATTACAATGCATTTACTACGTAACTTAGCATCCTTGAGCTTCCATGACAATCTTCTCTACAAAAATGCGAGCTTCGATTTATTGAGCCAATGCTAAACAGCTTTCATCAAAATCAAATGCATTCTCCAATTCGATCTCTTATGTGTTAAAATTCGCGCTTTGCAGTTTCGCCAATGTAATTACAGCTTGAAGCAGTTATTTCATATCGCTTCATTGTCTACAGTAAGAAAGCTATTTCTGATCAGGTTTCTAACCGCAAGTAGAGAAGACTTAGAACTAAATTGCAAAAGATCTTGTTATAATATCTGTTATCAAGAAATTCTACAAAAAGAAACATGGCCGGAAATTCATTTTTTTATCGATCATAAACTTTTATTTGCACTCTATGGAACAAAGAAAACTATTTCAGTCTACTTTGCTAGTGATTTTCACCCCTGATCATTACCCTCTTTGTTTCTCAATTCAACACTGAATATCACATATTTCAAAATCTGGCTAAATGAGTCGTGATTGCTGGATCTCATCGGACTCGAACCTCCGGAACTGATGCAGACATTGCAAATCTTGATAGAACTATCATTAGAATAAGCAGTCAAATCTCACAAAGTCAACTTGGTCACGCATCTAGACTGATTGTGCAGAACTTTTTGCTGATCAGTATTATCTATTGCTCTCGATTCTTTTACCGAATGATCTGAGATTCTTCATGATAAGACAACCGTTTCAACAATCTTCTGTTCCTTAGCTGAATCTTTGATTAATTTGGAACACCGGAAACTCTCGTTTCTGACAGTTATATCAGTTCACCTGTATTGAATTCTTGTATTTTTATTTGATATGGAAAACAGCAGACCACTATTGTTTTCTCACTGATCCAACAGTTAAGCTGAACATTTTTTGGATCTTCCAAGCATGCTGCTCAAGAAGATAATGAAAATGTTCCCTGAAAAAATCCAGTCTTTTTTGCTTGTGTATCATTCCACTTGAAATCCAGCAAGCCTTGTCGTATTTAGGATGAACTACTCTGGTCATTACTTCTCACCAATCTCACATGAATCATCCACAATCAGACATATCAAATTTTTTAAGTACAAAATGGAATAATTTAGTAATGATTATTAAGCAAAATTTTGACGATTGCAGCGTAATCAACTCGTTTATATTGAGGA
Source organism: Onchocerca lupi (assembly GCA_028564675.1). Classification (NCBI taxonomy): domain Eukaryota; kingdom Metazoa; phylum Nematoda; class Chromadorea; order Rhabditida; family Onchocercidae; genus Onchocerca; species Onchocerca lupi. The sequence goes on along the minus strand of JAOVVO010000347.1, from coordinate 75,338 downwards.
GCACGATAACAGTTCCGATCACCATTCATCTGGTTCGCAGTCAAAGCGGAATTCTGAGGAGGAAAATAGACCAATCGGATCATTCCTGTTGTTGGTCTCAACAATATTATTTAGGAAAAAAAGAGAACGAGTAATCGTGATACCGTCTGATCTGTCCCTACTTCAATCCTTATTCAGCACATACTTGACGTCTATCACTGAGCTTTTCATTTTTTTTAGTAAGAAAGGGTGTTATACGATACTTCTTGCTATTATAATATCTACATATGTAGTTTCACCGCGAGGGAACATCTCTCAGTATATATATATGTTTAACGGGGCATTTTCCTTGTTATTCATTCCTTCTTTCTTATGATTGTTCATACTTCAATCTCCGATGACATTTGCTGCGTAACGAGGACGTTGTCGGAAAAACCGAAATCAACTCCCAACTAAAACTAATTATGATGGAAAATTATGTAATCAAATTGTAGAAAATTTGTAAAATTTTCTATTGAGTTATCATCTGTAAATTATTTCTCATTGTGTGCCATTTCCCACGCTAATTTACAACCACATCTTCACAGCTAATAAAATCATTAATCTTGTGCTTGTGTATCCGTTTCCATCTTTGTTTTCAATTAAACTGTCAGAACATTTTTTCCTTTTAAAAAAACTGTTCCTTTTTCACAATTATCTTGTTATCAATCGTATTATATCCCAACACGCCCAGTTTTTAACATTTCAAATACCCCTACAAAATTCCAAAAACACTCTTCCTTTTTATTCATTCAAATTGAATTCGCTCTAACTGGATATCTTAAGCTACGTTACTCCTGTCTAAGCTCCCAACATATTCTCTGAAAACCCGATCGACATCACCCAATATACTTCACTACACGCCTGATTTTCTACTCTACTGCAATTCTATATTCTTTGATTACTACTACTTTGAATAAAGGAATTAATATAAATCTGTTCCTTCCACAGCTCAATCCAAATTTCAAGCCTTTGACAAAAAATTTTTTGATGCCACGAGCCAGGATGTCCGCTATAATAATTAAAAGCGCACAACTGGCGAGAGAAAAGTGGAAAAACTTTTCGAAGAAGTCAAGAAAAGGGATCTGACCCAATTAAACCAAAAGCTGAGCAGAGAAGAAATCCATTAGCAGTACGAGGCCAAGAAGGGAATGATCGAAGAAAAATAATGCATCTCGAACTACATGTTGCTATGCTTGAAACCGCCAATGCAGAATGGCGACAATATATTCAACAAATCTCGACCCCTGTAAAAAGAAAAGAAGAGGAGGATAAATACGCTCAAATGATCGACGAGAAAACAGGTACTTTAAACTTGATAAGTGAAGACAAAGAAAGAATCATAATTTTGAAAATGCACAAAAATGACACTGAACTAGTACTCTAGCGTCTAGAAAAAAATAGAAAGGAAGAAGTAACTCAGCAAAGAATGTTAGCCCAAACGGCAAATAACTTAGCTGTGAATTTACCGCAGTTGCCACTGCCCACATTTAGCGGCAATCCCAATAAATGGAGGAGATTCTGGAGCAGTTTTGAGGTAGCAATACATCTTCAAAATATTCCGAATATTCAAAAATTAAACTATTTGATGGCATGTCTCAAAGCAGATGCCTTACAAGCAGTAAGGGGATATGATATAACCCCAGAAAACTATGATGTCATAAGAAAAGTTCTCACTGTGAAATTTGGGTAATCACATACGATCAAAAGATCACTTTGTAGCGAGTTGCATTGGATCAAGAAGAGTGATCGAGAATGGAGAGTGACTGTCAAAGCTATTGAAAGAATACTTCGACAATTGGAAGCTATGGGAGAAAATTTGGAACAGTCCAGTATCGAAATAATGATTGAAAGCAGATTGCCAGCTTAGATATTGGATAAAGTTTACCAACAAAAGGAACAAGAGCTATGGTCAGTGAAAAAGTTAAGGTGCTTTCTCGAGAAACTCGTACTAAGAAATGAGGAAGTAATGAGAAGTCAGTCTTTGAATATGAAAGAGCGAAAACTATTCTCAGGTAAGTCAAAGTCATATTTACAACATAGCCCTAACGAAACTTCAGCTTCGGTAACAAATGTGCCAAAGAAATCTGAAGAAAATGGAAAACCAAAAGGAACCAAAATATGAAGACCCTGAGCCTTTTGTAATAAGGATCATTGGGACAATGAGTGTCATATTTATTCCACTCTGAGACAAAGAACAGAAGTCTTAAAATATTTGACTTATTATTAAAAAATGCGTGAGTTAAATATTTTAAGGTATTATTTAAAAATAATTTAAAAATAATATCTCAAAATATTTAACTCACGCACTGCTCCAAGTTGCTCTTTTGCAGAAATCAAAAGAAAAAGTCGCAAATAAAAAATGTGATACCTTCCAAATATTAGAAATGCTATTTTGTAAATTCAAAATAAAAGCCACAGTGAATCTTTAGCAAACAATTTATTAAAAACCGAGAACTATACAGCAAGAAGCAAAGTCAATCGGAGGAACAGAAATGGATCATATATTTAAACAGTGTTGAGCAAAGTATGGAGTAGTGTAGTTTGCTCATTCCATAACCACTGCGTTTCTTGAGATGATTTCTTTCTATCTTTGATTATTTCATTTTGCAGCAATCGCACAATCACTAGAACATCATCATCTGCTACATTCTCCGTTTCCTCATAGATTACCTTCGCCCAATCCTTCCTGCACTTGGAATGATCGAAATTTTTTTAAAAATCATTTCGTCATTGATATTTGCAAAAATAATTTTTGCAACCATTCTTACGTGTAAAGAATTTTTCTAATCAGAGAATAGAATGTGACCTATTTAATTTCGGATCTGATGCTTAAAGAAAAACTTGCAAATTCAAATATAAGAAAATTGATTGCAGAAAAATAACAATAACAATCCAAACATAAACGTTGTAGATAACAATCCAAACAATCGATAACAATCGTTGTAGATAACAATCGTTTATGTTTGGATTGTAGATAACAATCCAAACATAAACGGATGGAGATGACCCAATAAACTATACATGCTGAAGTTAAGAATTTTATTGGAACTTACAATTTTGAGCAACTCATTTTCAGCAGTGCAAGATTTGCTTTAAACCCAAAATTTGGTTTCACATCAGTGGCGTATATAGAACTGAAAAATTATCAGTAAGATTTAACAGTCGATGCAGATAAGAATCCAAACACAAAAGGGAATATAATGATATGTTATTTTGTAATAAATGTGTTAATCCAGTTTCGCTGATTTAGTGGCAATTCTTGAATATCCTATCCGTGATTGTGAAAAATCGTTGCCTTCTAAAGTCATCAAAATATGAGCTAATTTGGCACCTCAGACTACACTGCTCATCAAGTAATAGCCAACACCCCTAAGAGACAATGAATATGAATTGTTTTTAAAAAATTTTCAAAAAACTTGATATAAATCATGCAGTGAACCTTTAAAAAAGACTGAAAATACTACTGTATATGAAGTCATTAAAGAAATCAACAGACAAAAGAAAGTAAACAAAACATAAAAAGATTACCACGGAAAATTTGCTTGAAGAACTATTTTTCTATGTAAGTCTGAGAAACTGATTCCGGCAGTACTCGCTATTTGCATAAAGTGTTCTAAAGATGTACTATACTGAATTGATGAAAAGCTGGACAATAACATGTGTTTCGCTATTTTTTTTATTTATTATCTCAAATTTCCCCTTACATTTTGTCTGCTTTTAAGAATGCAAAACTCAAAACGATTCTTTGTAGCAAATATCACTGTTTCACTGCAAAAATCTTGTCCTATCAATAATTTACTTTACAAAGACTTGACATTATCCATTCCGATAACCAAATATTTAATCCTTAATTTGCCATTCTTCAAAGTATTCATATTTCATCTGAAAACTAGCTAATTCTCCAATAAGATGACAAAGAACAATTAAAGATTATACTGTTATCAGTAATGTTCAAAATTAAACTAACCAAGCGAAATTTCAATTTTATTACAGATATTATTCTTCAAATAAAAACCATATTCAATCCACAATGATCCATTTGTATGACTACCATAACAAATGAATATTTGTTCTCCTTTATGGATGGGTCTAGTGACAATCACTTTATATAGATTCAATTTGCTGTCCCAAATCGCGCAACACTAAACAATAGATTATTATAGTCTGCAATCACTTGGGAAAATCGATTTTTCTTGACTAAAACCAATTAAAAATCATAGAGATACATAAGAGTTGATGAAGTTGATAATACCTGATTATCGTTGCTGTGATTCAACATGTCAATAAGAGGTACAATTGCAAGTGAATCGCCTTCACTGTTGTCAATCAATGGATGAGGTTTGTTGTCACGATATATGCATCTAGTATTAACAATATGCCAAGCCCATAAAAAATGATCCCAGATTGTATTATCTGCTAATATTGTCACAAACTGCGAATGAAAATAATTATGTTGGATGAGTTCTTTCTGGAGATTCCTTCCATAATAAAAACATTCTAGACTAAGTTTGAATTGTGGTCTCATTTAATTTCAACGAAATTTTAATCTTTTCTTGTGACTGGATATAAATAACAAGCAAATCATTGTGAGTAGATATAAATTACAAAAAAAAAGAGGACTTTCGTCCTAAAGGAAAAAATCATTTCACGTCATCTAATAATGAAATTCTACCTTTTCATACATTATCTTTAGTTCATTCTTCTGCCCATACCATAGCTTTCTTAAGTGATATGGAAAATCTTCAGGTTCCAAACTTGGATGTAGGTTAGCTGGTGTTGAGAAGGACTTTGGAAGCACTTTCAAATAGGGAACCCACTTCGAGTCCGATTCTTTCTCTGTTAAGAAGAAATACACTAGAGCTTCGAATGGTTTCAAGCGATACCTAAAATATGTGATCAACCTTTGCATTAAAATTAACCAGTTCAAATACAAAAACTTAAAAACAAAGACTAAAAATATAAAAAAAATTACTAAAGCAGAGATTATAAAATAATTAAAAAATTAATCAAGAAAAAAAAGATAAGAATCTGTGTAAAACACACAACATTCTTAAAACAACAATTAAAATTTCCAAATAAAAACAAAAAATATATAACTTAATTTATAAAAAAAAAAAAAACGAAAAACAGAAATAAAAATACGTTTTGTCAATACAAAAACAGCTTTCCTCTTACCATGCATTTAGTAGTTCAAGACGGTCCATTTACTATAAGAACCATTTGCATTCGTGAGTAAACATTTCATTGCTTTTAAATAAGAACTATGACATTTTACTTTGCATTTTATCTCCTCTTCGACTAGATTATATGAATATATTCTTCGTTACATAGTTTATTTTCTAATGCTTTAGTTTATTATCGATTTCAAAGAGATCTGACTAAAAGAAATTCATGGAAATTCCGATCAGCTGAAGTTCAGCTGTGATAGTTATCACCTATTCCAGAATTATTATGACAACGCATTTCTGTTGCAGTTATCGCTTATAGATTATACTGAACCTTTTGAAAACATCACAATAACCCGGCAGCTCGGCAACAAATCCAGCAGTGATAATAATTTCGACTGGTATGCATATTATTGTTTCATTCTCTCGAAAATCTGTTGTTGCAAATAATCCTTTCCCACCTTCATTTGCACAATCTCTGATAACGACACCAAAATGCTGGGCACCATTCCCAATTACCCATTCCATAAAATCTGTACAGCTCATAAATAATAAACTACCTGCAATACTTTGCTATAAAAATTTGTAATCATAATTTGTCCAACAAACGAAGATAACGAATTTGTAAACTACTGGAGGACGGTTGATTTCATTGTCAACTAACCGTCGAGAAGACAAAAAAGTAATATCGTTTAATAAAATAATTTCACTTCAGTTACACCAATGAGGTTTTATATAAGCAAAACGAAGAATGATCTTCATAAATCCCAAATTATATTTCTGAACTGGATGGATTAAATACAGACATCCATTTAATTATGACTGACAGATATAATATCAAAGATATTAGGTTCCTCATATCCCATCATATCATCTCGCTTCCAGCCGAATGCAATATAAAAACTTTTAGATCTCACGATGTCTTTTCATTGCTTCGAATCTTCATCATTAATCATTCTAAGTTTATTTGAAAATCTCCTCCTTTCCCATTCCATTACAAAGAAAACAGAAAACAGAGAAAAAAAAAATTGTGTGAAGATCTTAAAATAAAATTACAGTAAATGATCTAATCTAAAGATTTGATTCATAACTTGTCATGCTTACATCAGGAAGAAAAGCATACAGAAAAATCTCGATCTATTACAACATGACTAAAAGATTACGTCAGTTACTTAGCAATAAAATGATGCGAACACATCACATCATTATTTACTTGAGGGCAACTTCAGTAACATTTCACATGAATTATCAGTAGTTGACAAAAAACATTAACAAGAGGCACATTTTATCCAAAGCAAACCTAGAAATATATAAAAAACTAAGTTTTTGCCTAGAAGGCAACAAAAAACAGCATTTAAACCTATTAATAAAAGAATAGATGGGCAATAAAGTCAAAGAACTACATAATTATGAACTACATATGTGAATCACATATATGTAGATTGTAATGGCTTTTTTTCAACACGTGCTTCGAAAAGTAGTAAACACTTCAAATCATGACGTACAAGATTATCATATTTTGCCGAATGCCTTCATTTGCCTTCACTGGAATAGCCTATCTATCTTACAGTTAGCTTAAATTTTGTTACCTAAGAATTCGTGTTACTGCATTGAAAACTATCTTCTCAAATTTATTCGACTTCTCTGCAACGTTATCGACAGAACAGTAATTGCCTTTTTTTTTTCCTTACAGCCGAATTTTATTCTATTGTAAACCAATCTCGACCGATGCAAGTCAACTTCAAACTCAAGTTTAACACTCAATCAAATTACGAGACATAACGTAAAATGAGCAAAAAACCGTGCTTGAAAAACTTCCACTTCCCGTCATAAGCTCTATATATATCCGAAGGGAATGCAAATGTTACTGAACACGAATCCGAAAAAAAGCATACGCTTGCAAAAGTAACAAGGACACACTGTTTATGTGTCAAGAAAAATATTCCATGCAATGATCACCGTTCCTCCTGATTCCAAATATTCAGTTTCACGATTAGTTCCAAACACAAAATAAGAGAATGAAAGAGAAATTCCTTACCAAATAATTTTCGCAGGAATGTAAATAGTGCAATTTATGAATTACTCTGTTGCCAGATATAACACATGGCAAATCAGTAAGCAGTGTTTTTAACATAGCAAAACGCAAATTATGCACTAAGATGTGAGAGGAAGTAGTCATCATTGCAAACGCCGATAAGTGTGATGTTCGGAGGTTTTTTTCTTCATCAGGAATAATTTACTGCCTAGCCAATTCAAGATCAAAAACACGGTGTTTGTAGGTACACTCTCCAATCCGACTATATTTGATTCAGTTCAGTGATTGTTATCTGAACAGACGAAGTTTTATCAAATTGCAAAATAAGAAGCTATGAAAGTGTAGAAACATGCAAAAGTGACACAAACGGATTAGTCGCCTGAAACAAAATGACACCGGACAACATTGTTCAAAAACCAAGACAAGTAAAAATCAGCGCCTGTGAGATCAAAGAGTGACAACATTGAACATGCATAGAAATGGAAATAAACATGGTAAGCACAGTGAACCATAACAAATGCTTCCAACCACCGACGCAAAATTAAAAAATTAGACCAAAATAATGTGGGTGAACAAACAGAAAATCTATAATTCGAGTGGACATGCCCAACACATTATTTCCTATTCATTCAAATACTTCATGGTTACAATGCAAAAAGATTCACCACGTTACTAAGTCATTATAGCTCCTTCCTTTCTTTAACATATTCTATCTGAGATCTATAATTAAATTAAAATAAAATATAACAACTGAAGCTATCGTACAAGACAGTTTTGAGACAAAAATGTTGAGCGCACTGAACACTGCCTTGCATCATTTAACAGACGTTCAATCTTAGATAAGCCTTTGTCCATACTATCAATGAATGCTCTTAGATAATTTTTTACATCCTGCATCTCCTCACATAAATCTTGCGCATCAAGACGTTGCATGATTTCTTGAGGTGATTCCAGTTTCCTTTTTCTCCTTTCTTCATTGTCGTTTTCCTGCAAATTCCAAAAATACTGATCATTGACTAAACTTTTACTATCGATAATGGAACGATCCTAATAAAAATTTCACAATTATTTTCCTACATCTAAACGAAGATATTAGCACTGAATATTTGGATTTGCCATGTCTAGTCACTTGTACAGCTGTTTACCGCTAGGAAATTAGTTTCATATTTATAATAATTTATTACTGCTCCTTACCTGCTTATTGTTTTCATTCTCTGTATTCTGTGAGCACTGCTCAACTACAGAATCAATGATGGAACAGATTGTCTCGATCAAATCAGCCGATTCATTTATGTTTTCATTACCAAATCTTTTGCGTCCCAAATGTAGAAGTAATTCAAATGTTGAATTAAGTTTCGTTGAAGCAATCTTGGCGGAAGAACTACTTTTCTGCGGATATAAATTGCACATCTGACATTGCTGAAATTGTATTTAATGAAAAAAAAAAGTTAAAAATGATTTATGGAAGTTAATTCACATATTTTCGAATGATATTTACATAAGTCGGAAGATCCAAAGGATATTTAGCTAATGTTTTAATTAAAATGTAAAGAAGTATTAAAAACTTGTCTTTGCTAGAACTATTTTCATACGGAACAAATCTTGTCAGAAAAAACCGAAATAATTTTAGCACAAATATATTCGAATAATCAAAGTATTGTTTTGTTAAAATATTTCTTACATGATTCGTCACTCAAGATGCTATCAGTTGGAAGAAAAGAATTTTTCACTCAGATCTGCTTTCGGTAATGCGGCGAGCTATACTCCTTCAATTCCTATCTAACATACATCCATCATCAACCAATCTTCCAGAAAATTTCTCTCGTATTCTTCCATAAATATCCCGGCTATCAACAATTAAGAAAACTACATACTCCAACTTTCGAACGATATTCTTGTCAATTATCGTTAACCTATTTTACATAGATAAATTCCCTATCAAAGGTATTATTCTTTGAATAATTATTGTCTATAACAGCAAATTTAAATATTTTTTTGACATACCTTATTGTGCGGTAAGCCTCCCACACGTGATGTGCCTGCACCCGTTGCGGTAATTGCATCAAATCGACCCCAATTCAGTGGCACATTTTCCGTATAATATATCTCTACCCAAACGTTTTTATTTACCCAAAATTCGGGTTCAAACATTGGAGGTCTGAATACAATTCGTAAAAATGGATTGGAATCCGGAGCCAACTTAATCAAACGCTGCATACAAAAAATATCAGTCTGAAATAGCAGACCTTCAATAAAACATTGATGAAAGTTACGGTAAATAATAACATGAAAATGAATAGAAATGAAATCTTATTAGAATACTTGATTTGTCTGTATCATATATTTTTATTCAAGCGTTTTTATTTAACGATAATGACATAACTCACATCTGAATGCTTCTCGCAGATTACAACTGTAACATAATGAGTTATATAGTTGCAGTAAAAATCGCAAAAGTACATATTTACACGAGCTGGGTCAAGTAGCGTCATTGCTGGTACTAACATTCGAACATTGCCAAAGGGCGAGTGGGTTGGCAAGCTTCCATCAGGCAAGAGCCGCGCAGAAAAAAATAAACCTATAAATATATCTTGATTAAACCACAACAAATGAACACAACACTTTCGCTGTGAATTGGTATAGATTTCTTCACATTATAAAAAATCGAAATAAGTCAACTTCGTTCTTGAACAAATTTTTGACATACTACAAATATGGACACTACAGTCTTCTTGCAATATATGGCAATAGTTTTCAAGTATGCAGAACAGTCTATCACAACACAAATATTTCTATAACCGTTGTTACTGACATTATATGCAATCACGACTTACCGCTTATAGCACCATTAATTGATGAAGCTGCTTGACCATTATTATCCTTCATATACTTTTCCATTATCCCACCACGATGAAACTAATGAAAATTTCATAAATAAAACGAATTTATCAAAAAATTAAAGTTCCCCTCAGTGACTTATTTGACTTCTATGAGTTTACTAAGACCTCTTTTGATCAGTATACCAATTATTACCATAGGAACAAAATTTTTCTCAAGTATACAGAGATCAAACTTTTTATTCTATATCGAAAAATGAAAAATTGCAGTATACTGCAAAAATCCAGTCATAAATCTGAATACCTGTATATCGTCATAATAAATCTTTGGCTTGCAACGATAAAGGAAGCGGAACGAATGCATAACTGTGCCTACGAAATCTAATGACTTCTTGTAAAGCGCTTGCATTTCCTCTGCTGAGAAAACTAAAATATATCATTACTACAGCACAAGTTCTCCTTAAATGAACTTCGTACCATCTCTCATATGCTCACACTTCATAATCTGAAGCATAATCGCGAACCTGCTTTCATGCAAGTCGTTCCAAGAGCAACAATACTGTTGTTTGCATCGCGTGCAGATAACTCAAGCTGAAAAATGATTCTAGTTGGAACAGTAAATATAATTCGTAATAGCAAAGAATCAGACGCTACTTCCCTAAACCATGAATACTCTTTCAACATTCGAAAATTCGGATGAACACTTCCAACAGATAAACTTTAAACTACGTAAAAGCAATGAAAATGAATGTATCAATGATACTTTCTAACGTGCAAGAAAGTAAGTAAAAAACTATAAAGGACATATCACACAAGCAAGATTCGGAAAGAAATCGCAAAAGCAGTAATTAAAAACTATGAAAGGCATATCACTTCAACTGACTAATTTATTTAAGAAGACTCACTGAGACTCACTGTTTATTCACACATTGTCATGCACGACACAAAGGACTAATCCAAACTTGGATCTTACTTTAATTATCTCAATTTTTAGCAATACCAGTGATGGGATGATTCAAAATCCTGTAAAGAAGTCTTTCTACATAAGTCATATCTCAGCGAATAACTAAAATATTTTTAACTTTTAATGTGCTAATCATTTTATGATTCTATTACGGTTTGCAAATCACGATATTCAAAAATACTGCTCACTTTATATACTGTGCCTGGTGTCGTTCTTAACTTGTATGACAGGATATGTGCCGGAAAATCATATGTGTCGCATCTGACTCCTTCCCAAACTTCTAATTTGTATGCATATTTCAACGTCTCTGAAACGGATTTTGTAACTATTAAATAGTACCAAAAATGAAGTGTGAGTAACTGATATTTTTTCCCATTACTTTCTGATTTCTTGAGTGGTTCTATTCTTATTGTTTGAGTTGAACATTTCTAATGCCGAGTTATTCTTAATAAATCATTTCCTTTAAGAATTCAGGTCCAAGAGAACCAACGATATAAAACTTTCAAAGGAAAGTCTTCACGTGATTTCACGGAGAACGAACTTGATACTGCCGGAGATTTCCATTCTACGTTACATTTTAATGCTGAAGTTTGAACACTGATATTTATTGGTGTAGGGCGCGGAGGTGCGGAAAAATCTTGATACAATGGTACATTGGGAGGTCGTACAGGACGCAGCGGTGGTGGTGGTGGCATTCCTGGACCTGAAAAAGATATTTGTCATTAAATAAAATCTCTTTATGTTTCTTCTGTCTATTCCGAGCACATAATAACGAAATGATAGAGCAAATAAAACTATCACGAACAAAACCAAATAATACAAATATGACAACTTAATTCTATGCTGTATAATGAATGGCACTATGTATCTATCAGAAATTATTTGAAAATTCTACTTGATGGTGAAAAAAACCAACCAGCATGAGGAGTCACAAGTTCAAGCGGTATCCTTGGCATACGAAATGGAGGTGGAATACCCATGCGTATCATATTTATATCTGGTTTCATAAATGATGGTGGCATGTCCGGAGGACGAGCATACGGAAGTGGATAACGTGGTAATCGACGCTGCCATGCCAGTACCGGCCGGTATGCCGATTCTGTTTCTGGATATGGAAAGTCAGGTTCACTCCACATTCCAGCCTGAATGCGTGAAATTTTATCATGTACTGTTATCTGCAATTATCCTAAAATCAACGGCATGATCCATACAAATATAAGTAATGAATATTGCTCATGTCTCACTTCCAGAATGATGTGATCCATGTCTTTAAATATTTAGTGATCCATGCCTTTAAATATAACGTAGAAAAGTAATAATGACAAAGAAAAAAGACAAAAAATTAAAAGTGATTTTCCGATTTTCAAAATGCCATCAGTCTAAAGGGTGAATAATAAGCCATCATCCAGACACCATCTGCACAGACCATCTACCAAATCAGGGCACTCTTCCCTGCAACTATCACTTAACTGCTTACTCACCTGCTAAATGGTGAAATAACATCAATTGTCCGGCAACAAACAACTTTTTGCAGCCTGATCACAAGAAATCGTCGCAAGATCTAAATTATTTCTCGTAGCTTAAATTCGAACACTGTCTTGTTCCTGTTCTGTTTTATCCTCTGTTAGGTGATTCTGTGGAAGAGACGATTCCTGTTTGAAGAAAGGATTTATTAGTGGGCGGAATAGTTACGAACAAACAGTTGTTGGAGAACATCCAAGTAAAGTTACCACTGGATATTCTTCCCCTTGTTGCTCGTAGGTACTCTTCTCTGAAACAGTACTGTTCCTTGATTGTCGATTGTCGATTTGAATCGGACTACTGCTATGGCCAAAACTCCGAACTGTTGCTCGGTCGTTCTAGAAAATTGATCCTGCTTTAAAACTCGAACCTTTTAATCTTTCTGGGCTCCTCCTTCTCTCCTGATCTCCAACGTGTCTCCTCACAATTATTTAACCTTGCTTTGTTTATCTGTTGATCGGAGCGTTTTGGCGGTAAATATGTTTACTCTTTTGGCGGCAAACATGTTGGTTTATTGGTCTATTTGAAATTATCTTCATGCTTCTTGACCTTTAACATCCTTGTTTATAATAATTACATCTTCCAGATTTTTCCGACATCCTCAATGATTTATTTATGCATTAATGGAGAGAAAACAGCAAACAAATTAGGAGAGAGTTAAAAAACATCCACTACAAAAAATATTTTTTCATCGGTTTTTTAATGTTCATAAATATTAATCCAGAACCATTTATGGATATTTCCACTCTTTTGCAGATGATGCATAGTTTGCCTTTTATCTCAAATCGTCCAAAACAAAAGCTAAGTTCAAATAATTCCAGAAAAATAAAAAGTGGAAGACGAAAACAATTAAAACTTCTTCAGTGTTACTTTCAAGTTGGACAACAGTAGAAAACTTTTTACTAAATAAGTACATCATGACATTGCAGCTATTAAGCCGGTTTTTTCAGGGAATGTTTGTCTTCGAAGAGATTTCTTAATTTACTTGCAAACTACTGAATGTAAGTATTTTCCATTTATTTAGTTAATGTTGTTAGCTTTATGTACAAATGTGGTATTTCGCTTCTTATATCAGTGGTGAGTAAGGCACTTCGTGAGTGATATTCTCACAAATTAGAAATTCGCAAAGTCCAGTAAATTGCTCTTTTATATGCTTTCAGCAAAGAGATATTGTCTTTAAATCCGCTTATTGCTGCAAAGCACATGGCACTTTTCTTTAAAATGTAGTGGTATAACACTACTAAGCGAAGTAAAATTAACATTCATGAATCGTGCCCAAGCAAATAACCGTCCGATCGATTAAATGATGAAACGATAGTAGAAAAAAGTTGTATGTGATATTAATGCTATTCCAGCAGTAAAAATAATGCATAATGATACTTATCATTAGTTGAATACATTAGAGAATGCGGAATAATGTTCGTATTATAGAATTGCTCATCGGAATAATCCTGTTCGCCAGCAACAGTTGCTGATGTCTCAGGAACTTTCTTGTTGGAAGGATAATTACCACTGGGATTGCAATGAATAAATCACGTTAAGCTTGAATTATTCTGATGATTAGAATCTGGAAATCGGGAATTGGAGGATAAAGAAATATTCACTGTTGTTAGAATAACGACTAGTGTCGCGAATTTCAATGTCGCGAAACTCAACAAATCTCAAACTAATAAATAAATAAAAAATAAATTTCTTCTTTTGACTTATTTTGACTTTTTATTTTAATCCACTTACACTATAAAAAATTATTCTATTTGAAAAGTTATGTAAATTTCTTTAGATAATCTTAAACATCTGTTACATCCTTATCTTGAACATCTGGTGAAATTATTTTTTGTAAAGCATCTCTTACATAAAGGATTTATCTCATTATGCAAATTTACAACGTTTTCCCACATTGAGAGATGAATCAGTTATCTAATCTGTATTCATTTCAACATGGATAATTATGCACATCTGTTTGCTAATCTATAACAAAAAAATGTGTTTCTCATGCAACCATCTCCTACATAGCATGAGAAAACTGTAATCCACTTTTTTGTATTCTGCTGGTTAATAAAACCACTCCCATTACTTAACAAATATAAGCTTGTATTTCACTTACAAGATCATCATTGTTACCATCTTTTACGCTTGCAAATCATCACGGTTATGCTTCCCCCTACTTATTTCTCTTTGTACCAATAAAGGATTATTACAATCCGGCTTCAATTCAACACACTCAAGTCAAATCAACATACCTCATCAAATTCAACTCACTCAATCGAGTCAACACAAGTCAACAACTATCAACACTGATCAAGATATTGGTGGTAATATTGGCGCTTGTCGGACCTTTCAACAACTCAGTTCAATTCAAATAAAAATTCACGACAACTAGTACGATCTGTATACCGACAGAAATGATATATGTGAAAATAAGCAGTATAAAAGAAATTACACTTAGCATATAAAGAAAAGTTGATTGACAGTTAAAATTAATAATGAAAGAAAATCAAGAACAAAGCGAGGTTGAGTTCTGACTGACTATTGTAGTAAAGCTGAATTTAATAACTTGGATTAATTCTGTAAGGAAATAAGTTCGGAAATCACAAGTGATTCATGTGACAATTTCTAGTTGAGACTTGATCTTAATACGGTTTTTTTAAATAAGGTACCTCTGTCATTATTGACCTCTCTGAACAGTCCCGCTGACGGTAATTGCAGTCGTCGATGATTATTAGTTGTCTCTTTCTTACTTTTCACTACTTGTTTTTTTTTAAATGCTATAATACTTACAAATCAGAAAAATGCAACCATTTCGAAGCCTCGAAAATTTTGGAATCTTCAAAAATTTAATAGAAATCCATCCGCTACTGATAAGAACATATATCATTGCAAAGAAAGTGGCGTTCCGATGAATATCTACTCTTTTGAAGCCTATTATGCGAATGAAAGCGAAAGCATTTGGATGATGCCTTTGGGGAACTGTCTGTTTCCATTAATGATCGCTATTTCTGCATACATTCATATTAGTTCACTAGCTGGACCCGGCAACGCTCCGCGTGGCCGGGTCCAGCTAGTCTATGGGGGCCGGCCACGCTTCGCGTGTCCGGCTCCGGCTAATCTATATAAATAGAAATGTCAATGTTTGTTTGTTCAAAATCTTAAATACCGGAAAGTCCTTAACCTATTGCTTTGAAATTTTGATACAAAGCTGCAGTCGAATACGCGCATCTTTTTAAATATTCATCAATTGATTTCAAATTTTTATATGCGTTACATTCCAATGGACAAATGCTTTTAAATAATTAAGGCGAACAATCCAAGCTTTTCGTTTTTTTTTGCTTTGTGAAAAATGTAATTCGTTTATTTTTTGATTTGAGGGGGATTTAGTTGCGTTGCACTAATTTCGAGGCCAGGATAGTGTATAATCAATTGTTTCGTTCAAGCAATTTAAGGATTATCTCTCTGACTTCTACTGTTAGATTGTGTTTTGAATTGCCTCTTTTCGTAAATTTTACCCATTGATCTATACCGCACAACTGTAAGGATTCCTCTGAGCTTTGCTGAGCGTGAATGCAAACGCCTATCAAACTGGGAATCGCAGTCTCTTAAATTGAAATAACATATCCATTGGAATTCCTAATTTCAATAACTTGCGAGAAAAAAACGATATTGTGAAAATTTTCCACAATATCGACTAAGCTTCCGAAAAAAAGGAAAGCTTCCAGCTATCTATGGGAGTCGATCCGACTATCTATGGGGGTATGTTTCTGAATTCTAATATTAAATTCTGTCTTGAATTGCCTCTTTACGCATTGATCTAACCGCACAACTCAAAGGATTGACCCTGAGCTCTTTTAATTGTGAATGCAAACGTCTGTCGAATTGGGAATTGCAATCTCTTAAATTGAAATGGCATATCCATTGGAATCATAAGAGTGCGCGGACGGAGCTTCGCAAGTTCTCCACCGATTGTCTTAAAATTTTGACACAACCTTTTATTCAAATAGGTCATCATTTTTATATAGATATTCTTACTTTATATTTATATAGATAATCCTCTAGAAATATTTATAATCCTCTAGAAGCTGCAATAGTCTATCTTGCGCTATTTTTATTTAAATATTTAAATTTTCTTAATTTCAATAACTTGCGAAAAAAAACAATTTTGTAAAAATTTTGCACAATATCGATTGAGCTTCCGAAAAAGAAGCAGCTTTATAATGTTTAGGGTTAAAATGAAACATAAAATATTTTTATTTCCTCAATTTCAAAAACATTAATTTTACAATACTTGTGGGTATACAATATTTTTTGTTGTTCCATCTTCTGTGTAGATATAGAGACTGTCTGGTTTGCCGACTCTAGAACACGCAACATATAATTGTCCATGTGAAAAGCAATCGGTCTCTAGATCTAAACCGCATAATTCCAAAGATTGACCCTGATCTTTGTTGATGGTAAATGCAAATGTCAATCGAACTGGGAATCGCAATCTCTTAAACTGAAATGGCATATCCGTTGGAATCATAGGGATGCGGGGAATAAGGACATCTTCACCTTTGAAAGGTCCTGTCAAGACTGATGCCTCTATAACGTTGCTCATTAATTTTTTTACTGCAAGCCGCGTGCCGTTACAAGGTTTTGGCTGGTTAATATTTCGCAACATGATAATTGGCACGCAGATTTTCAACTGCAATACGTGCGGTGGCATCCCTGGCAGATCGAGTGAATTCAAAAATTCTGTTGGATAATTAACCGCTTCATCTGCTTCCACAACAGTGTCGAAGGATCTATATGTGACCATCTCGCTTTGAATGTTAGATTGTATAAAATTGTTAAGTTCGTCGACATCTTTGTTCTTGGCCGCAAGAATAGCTCGTACACCCAGCCAATCGTGATTCTTATAATTAATTTGAATATTGGGAAATACCTTTTCAACCAACTCTTCTTTTGAGGTTACTAAATTGCAGAAGTTATGAGGCAATGAAATTCGTCCTGTGGTCAGATTAACCGGCAGCAATTGATGTGAGAATATTCGAGCTGATCGATCGTTTTGCAATTGAACACGCATGTTTGTAGTTAATTTTAACGTCTTTACGTGTCTCCACAAGGTAGAGTATTTCAGGCAAGCATTTATTTCGTCCACTGGTGTCGATCGAGGAATTACAGGTAATGTTTGCCTGAAATCTCCTGTAAACAATATTAATGCGTTCCCAAATGGTCTGATATTTCCACGCAAATCTTGCAATATCGATCAAGAGCCTCGACCGATTTTTTGTGCGCCTTGTACATTCATCCCAAACAATAAGTTTGCATTTTTGCAATACTTTACCCATGCCCGATGTCTTGGAAATGTTGCATGTGGGAGTTTCAATCAATTGGATGTTCAATGGCAAATTGAAAGCGGAATGAGCAGTTCTTCCACCTGGTAGCAATGTTGCAGATATTCCGGACGATGCAAGAACTAAGGCTATGCCATTTTGGACCGAATTGTTGCCAGAATCAATCTAATTAGAAAAGTTTTACCAGCTCCTCCTGGAGCATCCAAAAAGAAGATTTCTCCGACTCCTTTATTGACAGTTTGCATTATTCGATCGTAAATGCTTCTCTGCTCAAACGTAAGTTTAGAAATATTTGATTGCACATATGACGAAAGATCAGCAATGTTGTAATTTTGCTCGCGATGCAATTCTACATCAAACGAAGCAGCAGCAGATCGATTCGGTGATGGCATTCCCAAATGATTGAGAACTTTGTTGTAAACACAAATTGAGGCAATCATTATCAACGCTTCGTTGTAGATTTCTGCTGTGAAATCCATATTCATATTTGAATTTTCGCTGCGTATTCGATGCAGAATATCTTCAGCCATATATGATTTATATTTCTTCCATAACTCCGCTAGAGATGAAGGAGAGCAGGCGGTCAATATGATTGCAAACAGTGTACGAATTTGATTTGGATGTGACATGTTGCAAGCGTCATCTATGCATACATCCCAGTGTTGGTCGTTCTCCAATAAATTCAAAGCTTGACATGCACTGCGGAAAGTAGCATGTGTAACGCCGTTGGCAATTTCTAATTGCTGGAAGGAGGTTGGACCGGGCACCTTTACTAACAACATATGAAGGAAGAAACATTCGTCCTGATTAGGATGCACGGTGTACAATCTGCCTGTCGTAGTTTCTTTGAATATGCCTGGTTGTCCTTCAACTGGTTCGCCTCGTTTGCGTCGTTCAAATGATTCTCTACTCGCATTCCATGTGTAATATGAAGGCACTTCCGAATATCGCAGTGTTTTCGCAAATGGGTCTTTTTGACATAATGTGAACAAAGCAGTTAACGTTGTAGCCGGTGGATTCAGAGCTATTTGTTGCACATTTGCAGTTGTAAAATATACGCGTTGTCCATTTTCTAGATGTACTGCTAAGTGAACTACAGCCGGACTTCGTTCATGTATGGGGAGATCGGCCGTAGGTAAGAGGTAGCATTTACATTTTTATTTATAAGATAAGATTATAATAGAAAATTCTAACAGTAATAATATTACCAACAATAATTAATTCTTAAATTTCAAATATTCAAATCATTATGAGCGTAATTTTACCATACCGTATCCATCGATTACTGATTTTCAAGACCCATAATCATGTAGGAGCTATAAAGTACATTAAATTCGTTACGTAACGTTACAGCGTAATACGTTATTAAGACGTCGTGATACTATGTTTAAGTTTGTCACATAGTATTACAACGTGAAATATCATTAGGACGTTATAATACCTCGTTTGAATCCGTTACGTAATGTTGCGACGTAACACGTTATTAAGATGCCGTATCGCCACGTTTAAATTCGAAACATCTTTCTTTTATTTTTTTTAGCTTTTACTTTTATGAAATCCGATTTTCTCCTATTTTTTTCAATTTTTTTTTCGACTTTTTATCCCTTTTATTTTTTTAGCTTTTAATTTTCTTAGCTTTTATTTTTATGAAATCCGATTTTCTTCTATTTTTTTCTTAGCTTTTTGTTTTTTAATAATATGCTTTTTTGTTGTATATTATTTTTTAATTATTAATTATATTAACTGTTATTAGAGAAGTGAGGGAAGAAGGAGGTTGCGGAAGAAGGAGAATGAGAGAAAAAAGGATAGAGAGAAGCGGGGAAGGAGGATGAGAGAAAAAAAGGAAGGCGGAGTCAATAAACTCCGCCTCCTCACTTATTTTTAATTGTCACGTACATGACACGTGGAAAAACATAACCATATTTACTCATAAAGAAGGTCGGTTGGAGTGCAAGGTTGTGTCAAAATTTGAAAAAAATCGGTTGAGAATTTACCGGAGATCGGCCGTAGGTAACAGGTAGCATTTACATTTTTATTTATAAGTAATCACTCAGATTATATGGTTTTCGTCATCCATACTATGTGTCGCCGACTAATTTTTGAGAGAAGTAAGCTAATTTCTGAAACAAAATATATTGTAACTTCCTAAGCTTAATAGAATTTCCAGTTAGATTTGATTTGAAACATGCAAATATAATTTTAAAAACTTCGTATCATAATGAAAAGACAGTTTTTATCTCATTCTAGCGTTTTCAAATCTTAGGAAGACCCCATATTTGTACTGATCGTCTTTCCGTACCTTTTTGATTTATGTACTTTCGGCATAAGTTTTCTAGCTATCTTATGATTTGCTGATCTTTACCACCACCTCATATTTTATGTTCCATTGCTTAAATGAAAGATTTAATCGTGATAATCTGATTTATTACAAATTTCTCAATTTAGAAATTCAAAGATGCAGTGTAATTACGGTAATTTGTCAAGTTTGTAAAATCTTGTCCCTTTTTTTTTATTCCACCTCCAGTTATAAGAAGAGATCAAACATGTTTTCCATGAACAGTTCATTGAATCTACTTCAAGAATTTCGGTTATGCACAACAAAAATTTTGTTTGAGATTTTCAACAAAGAGGAATTAGTATGTTGTTATTGGTGATTATTTTGCATAACACGCTGAAAATAATAAGATCGAAGTGGAGGCATTTTTTATATATTCATTGAGTATCGAATCATTGATATAAATAATCTTTTAAATTTTGTGGCTCTAAACCACTGATGTCGCCGATCTTCTTAACCGTGACAATAATAAGGGTTCTTGTTTTCCTCGTAATTTTATCGAATATCTCGCGGTATCTCAAACTTGGGTAATTAAACCTTTATTACAGAAATTTAGGTAACACGATAACATACAAATCAATTATATCAACATAACAATTTAAATGACGAATAGTTAACATAAGAAAAGAGGATAAAGGATATCATTAAGAAGAAACTTAAAAAAAAAAAACCCAGACGGTGGAACCAACCGCATCCTTCGTTAGCCTTTCTTTAAAATGATGCTCAAAGGAGCATTTCCGTAACATGAGAAGGCTTTTCTTTGTTAGGGCATGACAGCGCTTTTATGGTATGATTTACAACAGTATGAAACAAAGGTTAAGCATTTAACATAGTCATAAAATAAGCTTAAGCAACTTAACAAAGCCATTTAATTTGAAACAAAGAGATATGGTTTTTTACAACTACCAACGGTTACAATTTGCTTCCTTTAAAACAAAGAAATCACATTTCTTAATCTTCCTCGCTCATTTCAGCGACAACTGACATGATCAATACTTGGTTTTTTTTTTTTTTTTTTTAAATGCATCCATAACAGATAACTTTCAAAATACAGTATTAATTACGTTTAAAACGTTTACTCCCCATATTCCAGAATACGCCGACGCAGAAGTATTAATAAAATTGTAAGTATAACTATTGATGCTTCATGTACACCAGTTTTCTTTTTTTTTCAGAGGCTTCAGATTGTTCACAATTCATTTCTTTCTTGATGTCAAGCGTTTTGATACAAAACGGTGCTTGAAGAAATTTGGAAATTTCGATAATGTGCCGTAATTTCGGAATTTTCAGGGAAAGCACATCCTGGAATTCTTCAAAGAAGACTCTCTAAGACATAACATCCAAAAAATCATAATGGTCCTATATATAAAAAAGGCATTATCAGTTATAATAAAGAATTAACACTGAAATGCGAATCTACGGGTTGCTGCATGATGGAGCATGACAATCGTACACACAACTTCTTACGATGTCTACAATGCCCTATTGAAGAATCAAAACAGGGCTGCAGCCATAGGCGATAGTGTCATAATCTATTGCAAACTAGAGTTTCTGCAGGATTTAGCCGTTCAAACAGTGTACGAGAATTGGTGTGTAACGTCTGTTGTGAAAGGCCTGAAATTTGGACTGAGCTGTGAAAGGAACAGATTTATATTAATTCTTTATTCACAGTAGCAGTAATCGAATAATACATAATTGGCAGTACAGTAGAAAATCACGCGTGTAGAGGGTGATATCGATTGGGTTTTTATAGGTGAATATGTTGGGAGTTTGGACAGGAGTAACGTAGCTTAAGATCGTCCAGTTAAAGCGAATCCAATTCGAATGAATGAAATGAAGAAATGAATGAAAAAAAAGTGTCTTTTTTTTTGGAATTTAGTAGGGGTATTTGAATGTCAAAAATTGGGTATCGCGAAGTCTTTTTAAATTATGTTTATTGCGACAAAGACGAATTATGTTTGAAGAAAGAATTTATTAGCAACCGAACAATTACGAACAAAAGACCATCCGAGAATATCCAAATAATTTATAACTTGGTATTCTTTGTCATTCGTAGAGAAGAAATTCTGCTCCTTGATTGTCCGCCTGTCATGTCGCCCCGAACATCTGCTGTTGCTATTGAACTCCAAACAGAACTGACTGTACTCTAAAATCTGAACCTTTCGTGTTCTTCCGAGACTCCTCCTTCTTTCCTGATCTATGATTCGTCGCCTCCTGATTGGTCGATCTCGCTTTGTTTAGCTGTTGTCGGAGCATTTCGGTGGGAAACAGTTTGTCCTTTTATTTATTATTTTGGCGGCAAACATTTTTACCGATTCGTTGGTCCGTTTGAGACTACGCGCTTCGTGAACTTTATCACTCTTTGTTTATACTAATTATAATTTTCAGATTTTTCCGACATTGGGCGTGTTGGGATGTAATACAATTGATAACAAGATAATTGTGAGAAAGGAACAGTTTTTTTAAAAGGAAAAAATGTGACGACAGTTTAATTGAAAACAAAGATGGGAACGGATATACAAGCACAAGATTAATGATTTTATTAGCTGTGAACGGAAACGTTTAAATGTATTGTAAATTAGCGTGGGAAACAGCACACAATGAGAAATAATTCACAGATGATAATTCATTAGAAAAATTTACAAATTTTTAACCATCTGATTATATAATTTTCCATAATAATTGGTTTTACTGGGAATTAATTGCGGTTTTCCCGACATCCCCGTGGAAGAGAGAATGGTTTACTTGTCGTATTCCTTTTCTGTTTAATAATCGTTTCTTCATTTGGAATTGGTGATTTCTTTGTTGAACTTCGAGTTCGTCGAGCAATTGATTCTTCGGGTTGGTCCTTTTGTCTTACTTCTAAAGGATAACATATTTATTGGCCGGTTTAAATTTTTTCCATGAGGCATTTCTATTCGAGTACTTCTTATCCTTCCATTTTTACCTACATTAAGTTCTGTTATCTCAGCTAATGTTCAAATACCTCGTGGGATTCGTGGATCATTTATAAGTACAAATTCACCTACTGGTAGACTTCTATTCTTTACGCACCTGGGAGATTTATGTTCTGTTTGTGTATGTTCTCTTAAACTATTCAAATACTCATTCTTCCATGTCTCTCAAAATGTACGTATTCAAAATTTCTAAAATGCATGTATCTAAAATTTCTAAGTTATGTGACCAGTACTTAATAAGCTTTTCTGGGGTATTTAATTTATGAGGAATAAATTCGTCTTCGTTATCATCATTAGCCATTGGTACAGACAAGCAGGCATTAGGAGAGATAAAGCAGGCATTAGGAGAGATAAAATCAATGTTGGGGTAGCCTCGCCGTGTAACAAATATTCTGAGCACGGAAAGGAAACTTTCTGCTGTCAAATCATCTACCAATTCGAGATGTACTGCTCGAGTAGTAAAACAAGTAAACAAAGCTATCCACCTTTTTTTCGATCCGATTTCCGTTTTGACTGTGATTGGGCCCAGATAATCTAAACCAATTCTTGCAAATGTTCTAGAAGGTTTTATTCGACTTTCAGGATAATTTGGCATTGGTGGTAGTTTGAACGGTTTGGCCTTCCATCTTTTACATCCCATACATTTGTTTAATACTCGCTTAACTTCCGTTCTTCCCTTTGGTATCCAATATAATTTCCTTAATTCAGAAACTGTATGCGCGATCCCTGCGTGAAACATTTCTTCGTGATAGTGCTGTATAAAGTTCTATTATTTTGTTATGCCTTGGGAGATAAATTGAGTATGATACATCTTTTCCTTTATCTGGGAGTTGTATTCGATGTACAAATTGTCAAGAGTCCTCTGCATAGTGTAAATCATATTTTTCCGCTCCTTTTGCTGTCAATCCTTCTGATTGAGCTTGTCTGATTAATAAATTCAAAGCGAATTCATGTTCATACGAAGTAATAAGATTTCCTTCTATATAACTCAACCATGGAAATTTGTTCTTGGAGATTAATTTGAGAAATTTCACAGCTCTAATGGTAGCTCTTATCATCCTTGACAATTTGCTGAATCGGCTTGCGTCTATAAATTTAATCCATGTTTTCGCGAGACTTCTCTCGATAATTGATGCCACTATTTTTTTTCCTTCTTCATCCTTTATTTTTTCTTCGCATTCGTCATGAATATTATATTCCCACTGAGGCCATTTCGATTCTTCATCCTTTAGCCACTCCGGTCCTGTCCACCAAAGTTGGAAATTCGCTAATTGATCTGGTGCAATTCCCTTTGTAACTATATCCGCAGAACTGCATTCACTTGGGATATATCGAAATGAAAAATGGGACGTCCGTATCTCTTCAACTCGATTTTGTTCAAATCTTGGTAAGAGACGTGACTGATTTTGTATCCAGTGCAACGCGCATCGCGAGTCTGACCATAAAGTTACTTTCGTATTTTCAAAGTCTGATTGTTCAATGACGAATCTGGTTGCTCTTACTTCAATCAGTATCGCTAACAATTCTGATTTCGGTATTGTCATGCCTTTAATTGGACTTATTCATGACATGGCGAAGATCAAGGATATTTTTGGCCCTGGTGTGTGCAAACACAGCAGCAACATATGTGCTGGTAGAAACATCCGTAAATACATGGAAATTTAATTGTTGTAATGGATCGATTGCTATACGTTGAATTTTCTTTATTTGGATTGGTCATGAATTTATCAGCGATTTCCAAGCTTAAACTTCTACATCTTCTAACATTTGTTCCTAAGAAACATTTTTTTCCAAAGAGTTTGAAGGAATAATTTGAGTGATACCATCGTTGTACTAAGTATTCTAATGGGTCAAATTGAGAAGCAATAAATTGCAATATCGTCCTTTTTGTTGGTTCCTTGTTGCTCCATGGCTTTAAAGTTATTTCTGTAGAGTCGTTGTGTGGATTCCAATTGATACCAAGAATTTTCTTCGTTTGATTTACCTCGGCAAGATCCTGTTCTGGTATCTGCGCATTGAATTCCTTATTGTTCAAAAAAAAAATTTCTTATATTCATGGAAGCATCTTTGAAGATTGATTTCATCTCCTCATAAATTTGTAATGTTCGTTTGATTGGTAATATAATGTTGTCGACATATAGGTTTTTCCTGATCTCGTGGCAGTTTCTGTTCCATAATTCTCGAGATGGTGATTGGGAGTTGCAGACAGTAAAAAAGGCGATGATATTATTCCAGAGGGAACTCTTTGGAATCGAAAACACACTAGGTTTTCTTCTGCAACTGGTTTTCGGAATCTTTTAACCAAAGAAATCTCGTGCAGTTCCTTTCTGTCGGAAGTAATTTAAATTGCAGAAAAGCCTTTTCTATATCGGCTATTATAATATTATCCATTGCGTGGAAATGATGAAATCTTCCTGCTAAATCAGGAAATGTAGTAAGTCTTCGGTACAAAATGTCATTGAGACTTTTTGATCCTTTGTGATGAACTGAAGCGTCTTAAACGATTCTAAGTTTGTGATCGATTTATTGGGTTTTATCACTTTATGATGTGGTAAATAATGAATGGTTCCTACCTTTTTTGAATTGTCGTTCACTTTTTCAATAATTGTCGTGAATTTTTTCCTTTTGAAGAGAGAAGTTAGTGTTTGGTGAGAAGTAAAAAAACGATTTGAGTTGAATTGCTAGATGCGTGGACCAATAATTTTTACGTTTATTGAAAATACCGCAAATAATTGATGACAGAATAATATATAGGATAGAAATTGAAAAGTAGAAGTTTGTGAAGTAAAAACTGAAATAGTCGAGGATTACCAAATCGAAGAGTTGAGGTCAAAATATAAGCCAAGTTTTGTTATAACCGTCGAAGTTTTCCGGAGTCGAGATTTACACCACTAATCGCCAAAAACGAATTTTTAAGAATGAACCCTCTCCCCTAGTTAAGGGGTGTAGATTATAGAATACAAAAAGTGAGTTACAGTTTTCTCATGCTGTATAGGAGATTGTTGCATGAGAAAACACATTTTTTTTTTCGTTATAAATTAGCATACAGATGTGCATAATCATACATGCTAAATGATTATAAATTGGATAACGGATTCATCTCTCAATGTGGGAAAATGTTGAAATTTTGCATAATGAGGTGAATCCTTTATCTAGAAAATGTTTTATAAAAACAATTTTACCAGATGTTCAAGATACAGATATAGCAGGTGTTCAAGACTTTGATAAGAAGGAATTTACATGTGAATTTGGTAACTATCCAAATAGAACAATTTTTTACGGTATTAGTAATTTGAGATAGAAGAGTTAATTTAGAGAATTTATTTCGGGTTTTTCGACAATAATACTGGATTACAGTTGATTTTTGATTGTTTCATCGTACATTGAAATAGACGTTCGTCATTCTGAAGTCATTTGACTAATGATTTTAATCGCCCGAAACACAATTTAAGGTTATCATTTAGCTTGAAATTTGTTTCTTTCCAAAGCCGTGATACTTGATATCGTCCGTTTGTTTTTGTATTAGTTTCTTTGAATCGTTCTAAACTCCTTCATCGTCATTACTATCAAGCTTTTCTTGTATGCTTATAACTTCTAATTTCCAAAATTGATCGATATCTGGAACGGTTTTATGAAGAATACAGTAGCTGGCATAACTGATATATTTGGTGATGTCACATTTTGCATGATATTGTAGTGGATATTTCTGAATCGTGGTGAGTGATGTCGATCAATACCAATTACCACCAGTGAACCTAGGCGAGTTGAGCAGAGTTGCGTCGAATCGAGTTGGACTGAGTTATATTAAGTTGGGTTAAGTTGTTTCGAGTCGATTTGGTTGAGTGGCGTCCAATCGAGTTGGGCTAATTGTGTCGAGTCGAGTTGAGGTATGTTGTGTAAAGTCGAATTGGGGTAAGTTGTGTAGAGTCGAATCGGGTCGCGATCACACCGAATTACAAAATTTGTATTTTGAAGATAGCTGTTCTCTTAATACAACCAGGTATATATACATTAGAGATGGGAGTGGTTTACATTAATCACCGGAAACTGTTAAGACCTGAATACAACATAAGAATCGTAACAAGATCTAATGAGATTAGCATGTGAATATGCACAAAAATGTGAATTTAGATGAGTATTGTGAGTGAATGACAGCAATGGCATTTCCTGTATGACAGGAATACAAAGATGTGATAAAAACAGAAAAGCATGGGAAATAAATCCAAGGGATATAAAATGATTCATAATATTCGTTACACTGATTTACAATTAGGAACTTGCTTGAATATTTATTTGTTTGGAATTTGGTTGGAGTATCGCGATAGTTCGCGACAGATGTCACATTCTGGATGAGTTGATATTACATGGCTGCTTTACATATCCTTTACCGGTCACTATTGGACTAACCTTAGTCTTTACTAAGGAGAATCCTAACTTTGCTTTTCGACTCTTCTTGAATTGTGTAAAGTCTGAAAAATAGTCAGATCCGATAAGTACATCGGGGCGTTTCTCCATTTTAATTCGCCATCTAATCGAATTTGATTCAGAATGGTTGATACCTCATGTTGAGCGAATGAAACGACTGGTATTGGATTGGTCAAATATTCTAAAACATTGACTTTGAGTGATATAATTCTTGAGTCTGTAGTTTTTATTCGGATTACTGTTGTATAACTGGGGTAGGACTCAGCTATTTATTACTGAAAGTAGAAATTTTAATTATTTATTGAATTTTCACCTTCTAGGTTCAATCACTGTGCTAATTTTCTCGAAATGAACGATGATTCTGAACCTGCATTAAACAATACTTTAGCGTCTTCTTGGATCTAATGCATGGTTAGGTTGACGACTTTAATTTCCTTACATAAAAGTAGAACTTCATCCTTTTTTGTTCTCCATATCGGGTATTTTCATCCGGTGTAATGACGTTCACAAAGTTATTTCTTTCCTTGTCTAGTCCAACATATTGTTCGTGGTCCTTATAGTTGCTTTGACATAGTGCTGTGTTGTGATGACTTTTATAAAAGAAACAAGTTCGTTTTCTATTTCTACAATCATTTGCGTGTGTCCACTTTCGAAACAATTGTGGCAAGCATTCAATTTTCTCAAATGGTATTTCAGAATTTGAGAATATTTTTTGTTTTTATCCTATTAGTGTAACATTAAACAATGCGATTATTTAAAAAAGCGGAATCTAAAAGAAAATAAAAAGAATCTATAGGCGAGGCTAAATGAAACGTCACCATGCAGCCGCTAAGGTACTTGCTCAAAAGATTTTTTCTTGAAAGATTGTTTAAGGGACGGTCTGTATACTTATTTTCAGATTTTCTGTAATATAAAAATGTCATTATTTTCTAAGATAACCTAATTAGTTTGATATGGTGTGTGGCTACAGTCTCTGTCCTCATCATCAAAAATAATCTCCGCATTAACCATCAAAAAAAATCCCCTCGCGCTATAACCAGATTTAATACTTGATGGTAGGTTATTTTTGTTGGTAGCCTTAAAATCGTGATATATTTTTAGAATAGTTTCATTATCAGTAACACTAGCAACTCCTATTGTAGACTTATTCAATTCAAATTTGCCACACGAGTCAGTATAATTTTCTACTCACAAGTCATTAATATTTAGTTTTAATGGGTTTGATCATACAGTTAATACTGTTCGATGCAAGCCTTCTGGATTCTGCACTAATGTCTGCATACTGCAAGAACGAATATCATGAACATGAAAGGATGAAATAAACTTGTATTGATGAAACAAATGTGAACTGAGTTGGATGATTTAGCATCTATTAAGGCTCTATTATGCAGACAATAATATACTTTGAACAGTAATAACATCTACAAAACATTTCATTCTCTCCGAACTATAAGCACTGAATTGATAACGAAACAAATCGTTTGGCGTAATCCGACCTTTCAAAGCAGTTGTCAAGGAGTTAACAACCATGCCATCAAGATGACCATTCTATCCTAAGAGGTCTATCAATAAGATTAATTCTGAACGTATAAGAGGCGGTCAAGTTATTAAGTAAAATGCATGTGTCTTCATGATATTGGACAAGAGATACCTTCAAAGTACTAAGTGGTCATTTTCAACTGAAATTATTTCCAATTTCCAATATAACTATACAGTTTCAAAGGATTTGTCCCAAATCTTCAAAAACCAATGGGATAGTGAAATTCAAGATCGAGATAAACTGTTGGATTTATCAAATATTTTAAGAGAAACCTTTTCATATCAATACACAATTAAGAAGCAAAAGCAAGTCTTACACAAAGTTAACTTCAAGCCGCCTCTGCGATTTATATAGTATATTTATAACCGTTTATATTTCAACACGAGTCAAGATTAGCTTTTGCTGCAACACCATAAATGCAAGGGAGAGAATAGAAGCGGCAGAATTAGAATTTAATATAAATCTTACATTATCGCTGAAAGTTACACAAGCGAGAATTTTTAAATATTTATCATAATAGCTCCCATCAACAATATAAAAACAAAAACTTAATACACTAAGCACGATCAAACAATCATTCGAAAACTTCTTCGTGCTCCTGACTAAGCAAAATAATCCTATTTATTAATTTGATGCCTATCATAAGAACCATCTGGACTGAAAATTACAATTAGCTATGAAGTTACGAATAATCACCGTGACTTTTAGACAATCTCGACTTCCGAATTCAAAAATGGAATAAAGAGAATCTAGTAAACGATTTTGTTATATTTAAAACAAAAATTCAAAAAATCATCCTTTTTACAAGACTCGTTAATGTTTCAACTTCATCCATATAGTAACTTCTTGCGTTGTAATGAAACGAGGGATTCATGCAAAAATCGAACTGAATAACTGAGAGGAAGTATTATGCGGGTCTTAGTGCTTGATACAGTATATTCAGTAAATCAGATGCTTAATTTTTTAACTATTTGCTAAATTCTAAGCCTATTAGCTGTTGAACACTGTTCTCTCAGACGGACAAACTTTGTAAAATATGCTATTACCGGAAGGTGGGCTGAAATAATCAGTGATTTTGGTGTCGTTGAGAAGCTAAAAATTATTATTTTATCATAACAAATTCTGAGCTATGTTTAGCAACGTTACGAGCGCGTCTAATAAATAAAAAACTGGAAATTAACATGTGCGTCGAATTCTTTGCTGTAATTTGAAAAATTGCCATAAAGTCATATATGATTTTTTACGATAAATCAACAACGACTATTCTTTTCCTCTCGCACTGACAATCACATTGAAGTAAAAATAACCATTGTCACACAGATCTCATGTCACCAAACAGAAAGCACAACATCCGATCAATTATAAAACAAGCCAGCAAATCCGTCGCTATGCAAGTTAATAAAGCTTTTCGATACTGAAATATCATTTATTAACTGCAAATAAAAAAAGTGAAAATGATTTAAAAATCTGATAGAAAATTATTTGAAAATCTAGGATCGAAGTCCCAATTCATAACAACAGCTTTTTCTGCTGATTACCTACATTTAAAAGATACCAAAATATCAGCGCATCGAAAATGGCATCCCACTACATTGAAATGTGAAATGAAATGATTGAATATCTCAAATCTGGTTGAATACCCCAAACCACTTCCCTTTTTCGTCGTACAATCATTCATTAATGAATAAAAATCCAGACTCAATCTTAGTAACTGTTAGCACTATAAATGCGGCCACTTACTCCAACCGGCAATTCAACGAGTTCAAACTTCTCCAGAAGTTCTGGTGATATGCCAGATGCTAGTGCAAACACAGCAGATCCAGAAAACAACAAACTATAAAGCATAGGTTTGTTTTCCAACAGACTTTCCATGAACGGATGACCCTGAAAACAAACGATTAATAAAACAACGCCAAAAAGTTCTTCTTTACTGAAGAAGGAAAATGATTAATCATAACCATCCCTGTCCAGGGAGCTTTATTTGTTATATCACTTATTAATAACTTATATTGTTCATTAGAAAGAATGCCTCCAAGATTCAAAATCTAAACCAACCCGATAGTTCACAGCAAATGTGGCCACTTGCAATGCTAATGCCATAAGATAAACTGCTGAATTAAGCAAATTTGGTTTGAACTCTGCTTCCAAATCGACTTTTTCACTAGAATAAGTATATCAGCATAAATGACACAACTCGCCACTTTTACAGCTTCTATCATAGTATACAGTACAAAAGAATAACAAAAAAAATTTATTAAAAATACTCACCGAGGATCTGTTGCCTGAGCTTCTCGCACAATGTATATTAAACAACCAAAATGAATGGCAAACTGAAGAGATACCGTAAGAAGCGTATAAGCATTGAATATGTCTGGCATAGGTCTCTGTCTAGCGAGTGTTTTAAGTGGCTGTAATGAAAAAGATCCTGGGTCTACAGGTGTAGGAGTGAAGAAAAAAATATATAAAGCAAAATTCGTGGAAAATTCTTCGTAAAATTTGTCAATAAACTGAAACGTCACCTTTGATCTCGAGATGAACAAAAAGCATGCCGCAAGAAGTAGACCTTGAACGGTAGCCTGCGTGTCAGAAAACTTGATTCCATCTAAGTAGAGTACACTCTGACTATACGCAAGCACTAAAGCGTTGAGAGCAAGAATTTTGAACATTTGCAACGTTGTAACCAAAGTACACCGTCCTTGCTTGATAACGTGACATACTGCAATCAATCACCAGAAAAAAAAAAATGAAATTAAAAATTAACTGTTTTATTCTGCAAGTTCAGTGAAAGAAAACGCACTTGACTGTATGGATGTGTATTTCGAAGTAAACGGAGCTGCTATGGAAGCATCACCAAGTCGCACAATTTGAATCTTTTCTTCATCTTTTAAATCCTTCATCATCTGCTCAAGCCGCCTGGCGGCAGTACTCGATACAGGATTATGTCTGACATAAAATATACTTATTAAAATCAAAAAATCACTTTGCAATAATTCAATAATAGTATTCGTGAGTAACCCGAGACGATGAGTTTAAATTTGCATCAAAAATATCAGGACAACTGAAACTAGTAACCTGATTTGTCTTGCACCAGCCGGCGCATCCATCCGTCGAGCTGGATGTTGTGCCGGAGATTTTTTTAAACTGCTTACTGAACTGCTTGAATTAGCATGTAAGTTTGAAAGAGACTGATAGAGATTGTCCGAGGACAAGTTTGCTTTATTTCCTTCCTCCTTCTTTCGCTTTTTCTCTCCAGTTTTTGAAGCATCATATGGGTGAGAAAGTAATGCAACACCTAAACGAAAAATGTCTATATGACAAAAAAAAAGTGAAATACAAAAACGAAGCAAGATATTCAACATTTGTAGATGAAACAATAGAAAAATCCTGTTAGAGTAATAACTACAAGTCGGAAACTACATAATTAGAACCAAGTGGACTTTATTATGACAAAATCATAACAAAAAATTAATAGTAAAAAACAGCAATAAAACCTAACCGACATCAGCATGCTTCAATGCACCAACATCGTTTGTACCATCTCCACACATAAGTGTGATATAACCAAGCCTCTTAAGCTCATTTATAACCCGTTCCTGAATTTAGAACAAAATACTCGAATGATATGTAAGTACGAATCTTTCCAGGTTAACTACTTTTTTGTGAAAGGGAATTTTATTTATCATTACTTAGTTTAAAATCTACTAATTCTGAACAATTTTCTGCAAACAGTCCATTAAAATCGTAGAAGTTTAATAAATATCAATATGCTTAACATGGTTAATCATAACTCATTAAGAAATCCAAAAAATAGAAAGCAATATAATGTCATACGGAGCAAATATATTAGAACACGCCATTTTGTTACCTTTTGCTTGGGTGCCATTCTGGCAAATATCTTTATATGAGGGATAATGTATCGCAGAAATTGAATATGCTTATTGAGAAGGTAGATAAATGCCTGAAACATGGAGTGTGTTCACATATTTTTAAAATCGAACCAGATGTATTCAATAATATAAGTCGAAATATCATAAACTTTCAGTACTAAGTATAGTTGATCAAACATGTCCAAAAATAGAAACTTTGTGGTAAGACTATATTATGATGCTTCAGCAGCATTTCTGTAACTGACCATTGTTGAAATATCATTGTAAATGAACATCTAACAAACTTTATCCAGCATTTGACGAACTCAATTCTATTTAGAGAACAGCATAATCAATGTTTGGAAAACAATAACAAAATGGAACATACCTGACCAGTGATACAAAACTCATGTTCATTGATAAAAAACGCTACTTCACCACTTGGATTTGGTTGCAAACTGAACTCGCAGTCATCATTTACTGATTTCCATACCCATTTATTGTTACCTACAAAATTGTACTACTTATGCAGAAAGAAGGAAACGTAACAAGAAAGTTGCAATAATGGTGCAAAAAAAAAAAAACCTATTTTTTATTTCAAACTTTTATTTTTCATCTTTTGCCTCATAAAAAGTTAAATATATCGCGAAAATCTATCGTTCTTACATTAAAATCTCTAAAATAAAGCAGCTTTTTGTTGCTAGTGTATTAAATGTCTGAGCAAATTTAAACTGGAGAGACTAGCCAAATTTTGCTTCTCATTATCAAAAGATATCAAGTGAATGAAATTTCGTTTTACTATGATGAAAAGTCTAAAAAACGATTGTTTAAAGACCTTGAGGTTGATCCAAAATGAGAATAGGTGTTGACTTTCTTGTGAATCGAAGAACTTTAGCAACATGACAAGCAGTAAGAGGATTATCGCCAGTAATCATTACCACTCTGTGAGATGATTCCGCAATTTCTTTTACCATTGCTTTAGTGTCTGGTTTTAAGGGGCATGATATAACGACGAAACCAGCAAATGTCAGATTTTGCTCGAAATCTTCTCGTTTTCGATCCCGTATCTAAAAAGCAATAACATATCAACATGATGTCAACTCCAAGTACATGAACAAGAAAAGGATATCTCCCTCTGAATATATTTTAAATGATCCGAATTTAAATACACAAGTTCTAATGTATAACATAACAACTGAAGATCTCAAAATAAAATCAATTCAACAATTCCAAATTACATATATGCATACCTCTTGATAGGTTAATGATCCGACCTCTCGAATGCCCAAAGCAAGAACTCGCGCACCCTGTCGTGCCAAGTTTCGATATACATGGATATAGTTTTCAGGAACTGTTTCATACTGTAAAAAGAATAGAAATTATCTCCAAAATAAAAAAAAAAAAAATTTAACAAAAAAATACATAATTTCATAATAAATATGTTTTAGCTGAAAAAAAAAATCTTTAAATAACTTTGTATAATACAAACCATACTCTCCAGTGTTTCTGGAGCGCCCTTGACAGTTATAATATATTTAGTTTCATTTGTCCCAGCTGCAACATAACCAGCGATCACTGTCATTCTTTTGAAGAATGAGGAGAAATGATACCGATGAAAAATTTTGAGAGGCTGCATTTTGGATTTTCTCGGAATCACTGTATCATCTGAAATGATTAACTGTATTTTTATAAAACAATTGACATGAGGGGATAATCTCGTAACCTGTAAAGCAATTCGCTCCAGATATCATGCAAGTAATTACAATAATATATAAAGCATAGAATTACTTTTTGTCAAATTCCATTCGGCCCAATTGAGACAAGCTTTTTCTAATGGATCACCCACTAGATCCTCATCAAATCGTATTAAACTATGACATGTCACCAGCACTTGTATTGATTCTGGTGGGACTTCAGACGGTAAACGATGAATATGGCATTCATCACTCGAACATAAACAATTCGTAGAAGCCACTCCTGCAAAAAGTTATCTTTACTGAAGTATTTTCATAGAAGCACTAAAAACTGCTGAAAAGTCTAAGAAAAAATTGAGTGTTGATGAACTGTAATTAAAACAAGTAAAAATTTAAATAGTTATAAATAATAGCCAGCAAGCCTTAAAATAATCACCCTCAACAATTAAATTATCTGTTGTTAGTGTTCCTGTTTTATCGAAGCAGCATATATCGATCTTACCAGCAAATGGTATACGAAATGGTTCCGTACAAAACACACCTAAAAAGTTCAGTTTTTTTTTGAAACAGCAATCATCAGTACTTAATAAGTTGATGCAACGAAGTCATTAGTCGTCAGAGTTCATTTTTACTAAATTTAAGGAAAACATTACAAACCTGTGATATAAAAATGGCTCATCTAAATAAATAAAAATGTAAATGTTCGTTATTCATTTCCGCACAACGTTTCAAGTTCTTCACCCAATGATTTGAAATTTTGACACAATGTTGCATTCGAATAGGAAAATGTTTTTATTCAAATATCTTATACAGATAAAGCGCATGTTTACGAACTTTCGGAGATTTAAGACTTTGAACTAATCATCATTTACACTTTTATTTACACAGACTATCTGGACCATGCTTCGCGTGGCAGAGTCCAGATAGTACTCAATAAAACAATATAATTCTGGATATACTGCACGAAAAATGAACTTTACCAAGCTTCTGTAGTGCCATTAGTGAATTATTCACAGCAAGTGACAATTCTATAGGTAATTCAGGAGGAATTACACTAGTAAGAATCAACGAACATTCCAGAAACAACTTATATTTACTACGCGACTCATCTTCGCTTCCTAAAAAGAGAAAGTTAATAAAAATTTTTACTACAGAAAACAAATAAAGCAGTGATGATCATTACTCATATAATGAAACCAACTAAATAGATTCCATTACCTTTAATCCATAAATAAGAAGCTGCAGCAATAGCGAAAACTAGCAGAAATAATATAAAAGCAAAGGTTTCGATATTATTAGCGGTCACTCGCTTCACGCCAAACATAATTGTACGCAACAATTTTCCTTGACTAGTATTAAATCCTGTTCGTAAAACGTAGCAAATGCATCCACCATCCGGTGCTTTCATGCCAGCTTCATTTTTCGCTTAAATAATGTAAACATAATACCATGCCTTAATATTACTTAAAAATTTTTGCAACAAATTCTAAGCTTTTGCAGAAAATTTTTATAAAGCTTATAAGAACTGTACACTTTTACAACAAGCGAAAGAAACGAAGTTATCGAACATTTCAGAACCACCTAAAAGAGAAGTGAAGTTACCACTCTGAGAAATGGAACTTGTGTTAGTTAATGAAACTTCTGAGGATAAACGAAACAATATCTCATAATGAATTATACGGCGATTGAAGCTCACCAGGTGAAGTGTGTTGAACAACTTTCGTGCCACCGAAAACGACATGTAAGTGACTATCCGTTTCGATGTCAAAATAACGCGATTTTTCAACATCTTCTATCGGTTCCTATAACTGTATTTTCTTAAAAAGTGACATGATGCTTCTCTGAAGGTGATCGTGATCCATACTGAATGCGCTCCAAAATGCAATTAAATAAAAATGAAACAAAAATCTGACCTTCATCTGAGGTACACTTTCACCGGTAAGCATGGATTCATCAACGATGCAGGGACCTCTCAACAACAATAAGTCGCATGGAACTGCTTTTTCATCTGGCGAACGACCTAAAAGTACGCTATCGAGTGCTTTAGTAATGAATCTGTTTAACTTTTCTATGAAGTGTATTGCGACAAAATAATAATAAAGTAACTAATAATTTTTTCAGCACAAGGTTATGGAAGTAC
The DNA here is from genome assembly GCA_028564675.1 of Onchocerca lupi. NCBI lineage: Eukaryota > Metazoa > Nematoda > Chromadorea > Rhabditida > Onchocercidae > Onchocerca > Onchocerca lupi. The sequence goes on along the minus strand of JAOVVO010000347.1, from coordinate 38,508 downwards.
AAAACATACTTATAGATATGATATCGCCAGGAAGTAATTCATCAGTCTTGATACGGTTCCAGCGCTTATTCCTGTACACATTAATAAGATACGGTTTATTACCCATATTACGAATTTCAGACATGTTTTTCAGTTGCTGCTTGACAAGTGTCGCTTCAAAAGTCATAAGCATCACTAACGTAAATAATGAATAATACCACATATCTTCCAAACACCATAAGCCAACACAAAAAACCTGAAACTCGAAGACTATTGATAAAATAAACCCTTCAATCATACAACTGCTTCAATATATCTATCCTATTCAAAAGTAGGCTGTAATCTATTTACACAAAGATCGCAATAAATGACCATGTAAATCGAAAATAGGATATCAGGATTTCAGACCAAATTTCATGCCATTTTGCTAAGTTCTGGAGCACACTTTATGAGTAAGAATCGGAAGGTTAATAATTAGAAATTAAAGCAAAACGGCTCCATAAATCTCACGAACACGTAATACGTATAATATTAGCTTTCCAATGAATCCAATATGTTCACTCTCGATTGCGCGCTTTTTCACCAGTTTAACAGAACTAGAAATAAGAACATCAAATGAATCCCCGAATGTATATAATAAATAATACCTGAAACACAAAAAATGGCGCCGTTGCTCGTTCCTTGAAAAGCTCCATGAACTGAGGAATAACCATTTCCATTCTAAAAATTAAAGTTTCTATATAATATCAATTAGCAAAAGAGCTGCCAAACCTCACGAACATTATCATGACAAAATTACGTAATTATTCACCTGTTATCTCCCAAATCTTGTTTTCTTTCCAAAATCGCTTCATCTGTTTCAAGTCCTCGTGACTCGTAAAAATAGGACATTGGCTGATTTGTGTCCAGTTCTAAGGCCGAAAAAGTCTTCCTTTCCAGAACGAATGTGTAATAAACTTTTTGAAATTCAAACCACAATTTTATCTTGCCATTTATCAACTAAAATGAGTTCAGTAATGTTAAATCCGCATCCAAGTAACATAAGCTTCCTTCTCCCTTCTTGAGAAAACGTTTGAATATATTCCAAACTTCTATAAGTTCCGAATTCTTCCAATATACTTCATTAGATCGAACTTTCCCTTTCCGAATGCACATGATGAAAGAGTCAAAAGAGATATGCTTCTCAAGAAATTAGCTTTTATTAGTAGTAAATAATGTTATGCTAGGCTCTGAATACTTCCATATGGAAAAACTATTTATCGTTCTTGAACCAGTTCATCACAATACTGGAAATTCACTGTTAAAAAGTTTCTAATGTTTGTCTGCTTAACCGAAACATGACTTTTGGATCCTCAGTTAAATTAGCAAGTAGAAAATCCCGTCCTTATCGCATTCCAATTTGGTTATAGTCTTATCTAAGTCTCCCAAATACGCTGCAATACCACAATCTTCAAACAGAAAAAAGTAAAAATGAGGTTCATCAATGAGGATGCCAATCAAGATCCGTACTGCATAATAGAAGTGCTTCCCACTTTCTATTATAGTACATATTGAAATTTCTTTTTATGTAAAATATTAAGGTAACTGCACAAATCAATAAATAGAACAATTAGGAACACACCTTAGTTCTGTGCAAAGGAACCACTTCTGCCCATCCATTGTTTGGTGTTGGAACTACTTTCACAACTGTAGCTCTCTCGACATTGGACTCCTAGAAAACTGACATTAGTTTTAATTTCGGCGATTCATCAAACTGAAGTTTATTTTCTTGATCAAGTGTGATAGAAAAAAGCAGATATGCTGATAAAACAAACATATTACATATGAACAAGTCAGCAAGCAATGAACACTGACGAACCAATTGCAAAATAACACAGTCAAAACCTGAAAAAAGAAATATTTAATCAACATTTTCATCAAACTAATTCAGATTTTCAGATCACAGGGCAACGAAAATAACTCATCTTAATATTTTAAGCCAGAAATTAAAAAAATAACATGCATCAATCAAACATACCTGCAAAATACCAATAGCAGCCATGATGATGCATCCTAACTCCCAGTATTCGTTCATTCCATAAACAGTGAACCATAAATAAGCCCATCCTACATATAAGAAAATAAATGGTCCAGCATAAGCATGTGCAATTATCGGCTTCACCGTATAGGGAACGTAGGAGTCAATGAGCTGATCAACAGCCATTGTTCACTCTGCTGCTTATTAATCCAATTGAACCTGGAAGGAGGAAAAAATTCCGAACATTCAGAAATATTGATCTCCGAGACAGTCACAATTAGCTTAAAAACATAGGAACAAAAGGTCAGTCCTTCATTTCACTCCATTATGAATAATAGATAAGGGACTTCGTTAAACCTGACGTTGCAAAAACTTGATGTGTTCCTTGAAAAATTATGGAGATTATTGTCACCATCACTTTAGTATATCACTCAATGAATGCTGATGTATCTTCAAACCCCACCTTACTTAACGATAGGGCATTCGACAGAACAGTCACAAGTAACTCAAGAAATGACTTTATCCTGATCAGTATCCGAGAATCTCCGGACGATTGCACAATCGAAACGTCTCGCTTGCATCATCTGCGAATGGTAACGCTGTGCAACATTGCTTCATTATTGTTAGCAAAAACTTATCCTTTCGGATCGCGTGGGAGACAAAAGTGATAGAGCAGGGAAAAATGAAGCTGACCTCTTGGTACGAATCCTTGAATCCCATACAAGGTAGAAGATATGCGTGTTGTACTTAAAACTCTATTATTAAGTACCTAAAGTAATTACCTCTATATTTGTTACACGGTAAACTTTTTATAGTAATTAGAGATGTTTGCGTAGATAGGAGCAAAGCAAAGTGAGGATAGTGGATATCAGTCCAGCAATCGGTCTCAATTTCACCCTAAAAAAATTGACAGTAAAACGATAGTAGAGATAGACGATAGAGTAATATGGATGTTTAGTAAAATGAACAAATTAATGATGGAATTAATTAGCCGAAAATAATATGGATATCTAATAGAAATTTAACGTTAATTCCATGCGAAGTAGCACCTTATTTCGGGACTGTAGTAGATGTAATCACTTCTGAATTCGCTATTCTTTTTTAAGCCAAACACTATTAATTTAAAAATCAAATATATTTCGAACCACCGGAAGTTTAAACAGTAGATATGTTGAACGAAATGTTTTCGTGAGGCTTGTATGATCTCTTCAGATTTACCTAAATGGTAAAGATATATCGTCATCAGGAAGATTGCCATATAGAACGCAACGGTGGCCATAAAACAAATCAATTCACACAAAATTATTTGGTAACTTTGCGAAAAAACTCTTATGTGGTGTCATCAAAATGGTTTTTTAATGTTAGCATTTCTTTAGTATGCTCTTGGAATTTTCAAGAATTCTCGAATTCTCCCGATTTTTTTGTCCATAGGACTTCATTCGTTGCTTAAATAAACAGTGAAATATTTAATCTTGAAATCTGAATTTAAGCAGTAGCCAAGCAAAAATTCGGATTTCGCAGATTCAACAATCATTTTCCTTTCTCTGCATATAAAGAGTTAGTCTTAATTCAAACAAATCTGGTTTTTCGCTGACTGATGAGTATTCGAAATACTAATACAAAAATAAACTGCAACTGCCCTCTCACTTAAAAATAAATGTACTGATCACACCTTGCATACCACATCAATGAATTTGCCGCGGTCTTTGCGACCAAGGAATTTCAAGGAGTAGATGCAGTGACTCTTCGTGTTGCACGTAGGCACACAAACAAAACCGTTACTGTTAAATTTAAACCATCACTGGTTTAGTTCGACAGTAGCGGTTTTGTTTTCGACTTAACGACATATTCGCAGTGTGCCGATTTCTTATTTTCACCTACTGCCACGAAACCTGGAAGATGATTCGATGAAAATTAGAGTGATGTTCATGAATTTTATCTGATGAAGCACAGCATGTTCATCTCGCCGGCACAAGTCTTCTCTGGTCATCTTCACCAGTGCCGGACTTTTGACAACCAAAACGACAACCTAAATTGATGTGTCACATTGCACTCGCAAATGTACCTACTGCGAATTTTAACACACACATATACACGCACACACACACACACACATACACATACACGCATACACACGTGCACAGACACATACACGCACAACACATACACACACAAATATATACAGGCGAGTATTCTGTTCTGTTCTACTAAATTGGCTGAGAATAATGATAGTGCTAAGCAAGCCCTATCGTTTCTTGCATATCTGTCCTAAGATGCACACTTATATGTATGTGTGTATGTGTGTGGTACATGTGTGGACGAGTATTGATTGCTCGGCGTCAGATGATGTAGCCACTGGTGAGGGGCGAAGATGCGTGAAAATTTGATGGGTGGGAATTGGGACCGTGGGGAACAGGTGGACTGGCCCACCTTTATTATAGGGGATGTCTACTTCGCTTTAATCCACGATTGTATATGGGAGGGATGGGGGAGGAAGAGTTCTTTCCGGAAAGCGAGTTTTGTTGGAAGTGAAGTTGCTTGTATTGAGAGTGTATTACTCTTATCATGAAATACAAAATATTTTCTTGACCAAAAGTTACCCATAAAACGGTAAATTTCTGGCAATTTAGGTTTTTATGTTATTACTGTTATTATTATCACTATTGTTATTATTTTCATTAATTATTGTTATTAATTGTTATCAGTTATCAATAATAGTAATAATTAATGGTTATTGTTAATAATAACTGATCATTAATTGTTATTGTTATTATTATATCAGTATGATTATTATTATTATTATTATTATTATTACTACTACTACTATTACTATTAACTATTACTATTACTATTACTAATATTATTAATATATGCATGCTGAAGAGTTTAAGTTTATCAAATCAAGAATATGCCGTTCTTCTTTGTGTCGTTTGCTTTTTCTGAAAATATTCCTGAGCAACAGAAATTCGTGGGGAAAAATGGAAACAGCTGCGGAGAATTGTATTTAATCACCAACATATTGCAGTCATCTCCATCTTCATTGTACTCTTTTCATTCTGCATTAATAGTACGCTTTGTCGCCAAGTCATCGCTCACTCGATGGTTTTTTCAATCTTTCCGATCAAGTTGCCGTGCAGACATTCATCCACTCATCCTTCATTCCGTTTCTCTCTAGTATATAGATAAAGCTTAGTTTAGAGATTGTCACACTGCAGATAAGAAGTGATTAGAGGTGAACGTGTGAAGGATCTTTCATTGAATTCTTTTTTTTTTTTCTATTTAAATGAACAATGAAATCAAAAGCGACAAATATTTCATATAACACATGGTGACATTACTAGAGAAGTTGAATTTAACATATAATTTGCTTTTTGCTAAGAACTGTTATATTGCTCTTCAACCTTGAACATTATACTCACATCTATAGACTTACATTTTACTATTCACAGTTGTGCTCCGAATTTCATAAACATTGTTCCTTGGCATGTTAAGAATCAAGAATCGTTAGCTATTTATCCTTCGAAAAAACTGAGACTCTTAATTTGATTGTAAAAAGTTTGTCGTTTTATGGATACAATGTTAGGTTATCATCATGTGGCCAGTTTTATATGTATTTTAAGCACTGTGATTTTTTTGAGAATTAAACAACACTTATTCTCCAGGAATAGTTGTTGAAGTAGAATTAGTTTGGCGAATTCCCGCTCGTTTGTTTTTTTAATTTCTAATTATCTTTTATAACATTTGAAAACCGGGTTGCAAATCAAACTCGCTTATAAAATAAAAGGATTGATGTGCGTTACAGGTCGTTTTCTTTGGATGCACTTTTGTTACGATCTGGTAGGTTATTTCTACGAATATTTAATGGAAAGATTGCTGAAACTTTGACAGATATAGTAATGCTAAACAAGTCTACGGCAATAAATATTACCAGATCCTTGCTAGCAAATTTCATCAGTAATACTTAAAAAGTCATCAATATTGTGTGCTTCAGACTGAATTCATAACATTACTATCAGGACTGAAATGAATTTGTTGAAAACAATCCTTTAAAAGAAATGGATAAGACCAGAAATTAGTGCGAACTCTGTCAACTGGGGCTTTATGAAGATGGCCCGGGTAGACCATTTGAAAATCCGGTAACATAGAATGTATTTTGTTTATAATGAAAGGCAAGCTCTGATTTATCTCCGTATATTGTTGTGATATTTGTGACATTGTTATGAATAATGGTTCTGTATGGAATTCGAAAAGCAGTCTATAGTGGCAGCAATGCCTTCCACACTCTCTACAAGGTCATTTGAATGCGAATGGTGTAAGACAACTCTTTTATCCGCCTGTAATCTAATACATGATTCTCTCTGTTAGCTTTTAATGAAAGGATATGGCAAAAACTTTTTTCGTATTACTGAATGGATCAGTCACATTTGAAATGTGCTTAATTTATATATGTGTAGTTCAGTTTATTTATCGTAAAACTAAACTTTTCTTCAGGTTTGAAACAGCCTGTGCCCACTAAGAATTTCCAATGTGCAGGTTTTGCATAGTTATTTAGTACCAACCAAAATATCGTTTTCTTATTTCGAGATATAAAAATTTCGTCGAATTATTGGTAAACATGAGAAAAAGTATTTTTGAGGCGATGATTCATCATTTTCTGTGCTTATTCCGCGTATTATATTTTATTTTGCAGGAAGAAATCGATTCAGAAACAATGATTATTTAAATAAGTAAAATGGAGCAAGGGGAAGTGTTTGTTGTGGATGAACAGGTTTCTTTCTTTAACGGTTCATAGTTTTTCGTATGTGTTTAAAACCTGCTAAGGAGGAGAGATCGGGGAAGTAAAGAGGGTGAGAATTAATCTGACATATTTTCATCTTTGAAATTGTTCCCTTAGTATTGTTGTTGGCTTATCTTACATATTAGAGCAACATGACTTAGGACTTCTATAGTCTCCAACTTTTCCAAGGACAACACATTTTTAATGGTTTCAGGAAGGAGAATTAGATCCGAATGACGCATGGTTGATGCGCGCTGCAGGTGGTGAAGAGGAGGTTGATACAAATGAGCTTCCGGTAGGAGCGATGGCTGTTACCCAAGATGATGACCAATTATCCTTTGAGGTCGTGTATTAGTTGTACTTGTAGCAGCATTTTTTGAACCGCCTTCGATGAGGCTTATGATACCATTATCAAACACTTTTTATTAATCCATTTGCTGTTAGGTTATTTAGTGATGCCAGTTAGCTGATTTTAACAGTCAGATAGTTTCTTCGCGATTTCTTTCAGTCATTTGGGTTCTCGCCTTATCTTATTTTAACATTTTCACTCAGTGCCGGTCTTACATCATTACAAGTCCAGATAGATTTTTGTGGGAGTATTTGGGACATTCGTAATAAAAGTAAAATTCGAAATAGGTTGTCCATAGATTTTTTTTTTCCAAACATTTGCTGCTGTGCAGAAACTCGGAATTATTTAGTGCATTTTCATAGTGTTGAGAAATTGAGAGAACTAGCTTATGATATTGTTTAGGATTCGGAACGCTTTGAAGAAGATTCTCTGTGTTCGTGGATGTCGGATGCGGAATCTTTAAATCAGAATTGGCGTGGATGGAGTACAACGAGGAATCCAGCAACACAGACTGGAATCGGTGGGATTTCATATTAAATTCTGTCAGTGCATAAAGGCTTTAAGTTTAAGGAAATTTAGGAAATCTTGGTTTTTAGAGCACACATTCGGTGATGTATCAGGTCCACTGTTACCAAGTTCGTTATTACGCTTTACTGGAGGTATTACATCACCATCGCAGTCTCGTCGACATCCTGTATCTACTTCAGCAGCTACGACGAATTTGGGCTCCCCTGCTTCTACAACGAGTATTTGTGCGAATACTGGTTAGTACTACTGAAATGTCATTTCTAAAAAAAAAAAAAAAAAATGAAGAAAGTAGACAGTGCAGCTAAATTGCTTTTTCATTTTCTTACTGCAGCTACTATCCTTCGACAAATATTGTAAATGAGATTCAGTCTTTTACAGCATATAAAGTGCGTAGTCTTGCTGAAATGGCTGCCCGCGTTGCTGCTCGATGTTTCTCATTCGTAATGTTGGAAGCATGCTATCATGCGATCTCAGTTGAAAAAAGACGGATAAATCTTAGAAGTGGTATGAATGATCGTTCTGTTATACTTGAAAATGCTTTTGTGGAGCATGCTGCAATTCCTGACAAATTTTTTTTGAGTATAGTGCGATGGTGCTTTCCTGAAAGCGAGGAGGATGTCCGTTTATACAGGTAAAGAATTTCAATATCGAAGACTTCACTTTGTAAGGAGATTGTAGAAACGTTGAATTACTTTTTTAAAATTATGAAGGAGATGTTTTTATTATCATTATATTTCCTTCCGTGGTCTATTTATTGGCATTTCCGTAGTTCAGTTCGTCTCTAATTCATAATTTATTTCAGCTGTTTGGCAAATGGCAATGCCGATGAGTTTGACAGAGGAGAGTATTTATATCAAGCAAATGCGGTGCATGACGTTTTTCAAATAGGTTTGTCAAATGCTGAGTTTCTCAGTTCTCTTGTAACAAACCAGATAGATCCGTTTTACTCGTTCATGAAGTGTCAACTCTGACATTTTTTTGTGCATTAGGATTTCCGTATTTGTTTAAATACTCTTTATATTCGAATTTATGTGCATCAATCTTCTTGTCAAATCACTGAGCTGGATATGGAGCTGCTAGAAATGATTGTTATCAGTTTTTAGAAACGATTTGCCTTTCTAATGTTCGCAGCTTATTGCTGACATGGGGATTTTGAGGTTTATGTAAGTTGCACAACTTAATGTTTTTGATAGTCTATTGTTTTGCAGGTTATCATATTTCCGCTGTAGTGAATGCAACGGGCGCCTCTTCTATAGTTACCCCAACAAGTTCATCAGCTCCTCCTTGTCGCTCTAAGATGACGTACAATGTATCAGTTCGGGTTGACAGGTCTGTCTTTGAAATATTTTTTTTTTCTGATTTTTTATTGATTATAATTGTAATGAAATGAATTTTGGATTAATTATGATTGTGGTGAAAAAAATTGGTATTCATTTGATATAGCTTGTTGCTAAACATATTCATAAGATTGTACATAATGTTTTCTTTTGCAGGTGTCGTATAGTATCATGTAGCTGCTCATGCGCTTTCAAAGCATCGTGGTGCCAACATGTTGTCGCTGTTTGTTTGTATAGAATCAATAGAGTGAACGAAGTCGAATATCGTGTTACTATTTGGGATTCAATCAATGAACTTACAAATGAAGAATTAAAAAAATTGGCCCAATTTCTTATAAATGATCTTCCTCGTCAGGTTTATTTGCCTAGAGAAATTTCACATAAAAAGATTCTCCTAAATTGTTGTTACCGAAAGATATTCTCATTGTCAGTGGTGTTGTTTCAGTAGCATTCTGTAAATTTATGAAATTTAAGTACCTGCCTGTGGCACAGCGTTTGATCGATCAGTTGCGGAATCCAAATTCTGAAATAAATGCAGCAGTTGGAGCACCAGATCCAACAGATGGAGGTCATGATAATGTCGCCATTTGGTGCTTAGATCAACGTACACTGCACGAGAATATTCGTCGTATACTGATAAAATTTTGTCTTCCCTCTCCAACTGTGCATTGGTATATTCTTTCAAGATAGAATTGCAGCTAAATCAAAAATCAATTGTATGTAAGCGAAATCATAAGTTTAAATGTTTTTTGCTGAAATCCCATTTCGAATCTTTGATTCAAGAACGGTATTTTTATAGTGATGTGCAGTATTTATCATCCAATCAACCACCTGCAGCTAGTGAGTGGTTGTCGCTTTTTCGACCTCATAGAGCAAAAGAGCCAGAAGGTATGCTGTTGATACTGTTATAATTAATGGATGTTCAGATATGCTGTGATACTATTAGTTTTACTTTGAAGGTTTATGGAATCTTTTGTCCATTGTACGTGAGATGTTCAAACGTCGTGATGAAAATGCAACCAGTCTTTTACACATTATTACTGAAGAATGTTTAGCTTGTTCACAAGTTTGTATTTTCTTCTAATTTATTCGATTCTACTGTATCTTTATGTTGTTTGTTTAGGTTTTGTGTTTAGTTTCGAAATCAAATATCTTTATGTCTTGTGCCTCGCCGATTTTTTAAATTCAACAAGAAATCTACAATAGAGGTTTAGGAAACATCTAATTTAATCTCTGGAAAATATTCTGTTGATAAAGCTCGAAAGATTTGTTGTAAAATGATTAAAATGCTCGACTAAAAGGAAACATGAAAATGCTGTGGTTTCTGTACCTCTGTGAGTCGCTATGGATGTTAGCGAGCTGATGTTCATGGAATAAAAAAGATTTATTAGTGTAATACTATCTGAGATGTGACAAAACTTTGAATATATATATGACATTTTTAAAATGTCAAAATTTTTTAATATTTAGGTCTTGATTTGGTGGTATCAGACCGCTTTATCTCAATCCGGACAATGGACACTTTGCCCGCCTTCTACCAACAAATCAAGTTCATTAATGTCAAATCAGAAGACCCCTCAGTTAAACTGTGCATCACTTTGTGATGAAATAGTACAACTATGGAGACTTGCTGCTTTGAATCCACGTTTATCATCTTTTGAAAGGGAACAAGTACATAAAGCCATAAACTGAATTTTTTTTAGTAACTCATATACATTTTTTAATAACATATATATATATATATATATGTTATTAAAAATTATATATATATATATTTCAGTTGACTAGTTTCATACAAATATACCATCGGAATGCTGTGGAGAGAATATGGAAGTATATTTGTTTCCTGGCGAATCCTGAAGCTTCAGTATCATCAGTAAGTTAATCTCTCAACTCTTCAGACACATTCTTTTATTTCTTCGGTTTCTAATTCGTTTAACTGGTCTTTTCTATTAATCTATTAATATTCAAGTTTTATTTATAAAATTCGAGTAGAAATATGATCATTTTTTTTTTTTTAAGCAAGCTACTAGCTTCATTATGTCAGTTGTTGATCGACAGGGACAACGATTATCCGCAGAAAATGCTCGTTTCACTGCTGATTTGTTTCCGGGATTTCTAAGTTCTTTAAGGGCATGCCAGATTAGTTGGAATAGCAGTAATATACATGGAGTATTATTTGGATCGAATAACGTAAATTATTTTTCAAGATCACTGATGGCTATCATTCTTGTTTTCGTTATAGTTCCCAAAGTTACAAATGTTTAATATGATTAATATCTCTCTCGAATCCTGCTTAAGATCTAACTTTTTACAACAAACTGTGTGTATCAAAATACTTCTCAAGTTTTAGAATCTATCAAACGTTCGTTCAGCTACTGATTTTTCAAATATTAAGTTCAGTCCAAATATTCCTGTTCTTCGTCGTCCCCTACGAGTTTCTGAAGACACCACTTTATTGGATATTAGCACATCATTTTACCGCACATCAGTATATGCGACTGGGACAAATTACTTCTCACTTCACCAGCAGGTAATGCTTGATCTTTTATGTGCTGTAAATGTGGTGTTAATTTTTGATGAAATGTTCAAACTAGATTTGTTTTCTGCTGACTGAAGTATGAGATAAGTCACTGGTGTCATTGAAGGCTTCACGTAAAAGAAGGAAAAAGTCATCTCGTATTTCTGGTCGTCGTGGACATCAATTTGAATTTCATGATGAACGATCTTTAATCCGTGCTGTACGCGCCGCTGCTTGTGCTGCGCGCGAAGTGGCTTTGGGTGAAGAAGAAGATAGCGCCGAATCGGGACAAGAAAGCGAGGCAGGTCCATCGATGTCAAGAAATAATAGTCGGACGAACGGTTCGACAAATCATAGTGAATCCACTGCTTCACTCAGGTTTTTGTTAATGATATGGGCAGAAATTTTCCATATTCACATATGATTCGATGTTTTCACTTAGGTTTTTTTAATATACAAAAAGGATGTTTTTATTAAGTATGTGACACAAGATGATCTAGTTGATGAATACTCCTGGCAATTATGGCAGTAATTTCTTTCCACAATTTTACATTTATCATGTTTTTTTTTTCTTTTTTTTTTTTTTTTTTTTTTTTTTTTTTTTTTCAGACTGGAAATTCAATACTGTGAACATAAATATGGTGGAGTTATGAGTAAATTCGACTAATTTTTGATTTCTTTAGCAGTATGAACTATCCAAAAAGTGATGTTGATGAATTATTTGCTATTGCACACGTACAGCAGTCAAATTGGGACATCAAGTTCGCCAGATGCGAAGCTCTAATGGCACATGGGTATCCACATCAGGCATGTGTTATGGCAGTTGAACTCGCGGAAGAAATGCTGCGTCGTCCTCCAAATCTTCTTCATCACTCAGTGGAACAACGATATTATCCAGAACTATCTGCAGTTAGTGTTGAAATCAGAGCTTATATTTAACAACTTTTGTAAGTTATAATTTAATCTCTTATCGATCTTATATTACCTTGAAACTTTGAATTGAAGTGTTACTTTCGCTGAGTATTATCAACCACTATTAAAGTTATTTTTACTGCAGATACAGCGACATAGACGACGATTTTCGCAGTCAGGTTCTGCTACTCCTATCTTAGAAGCCCCTCTTTTTGAACTTCATGAGCAACTTATCGAAAAATCACAATTAGCAGAGAACATATACACGAGGTAAGCCAAGATTCATTCTATCTAATGTTTCTTCAATGTGTTACTGTTCAACGTCTAACATACCAGAGAGACACTTCCAGAACACTCTTTCTGGTGCAAACGTTAATGAAGGAGCCAAAAACACATCGATTGGCTTTTACCCTTGCTATATCCGTACTTGAACTACCTCGTAGTCCTGCTGCGAACAAATTTCTGGAAGTCAAACTTTACTATTTGGTATGACTTTCCATTCTTCGTGATCCAGTTTACTTACTACTTGGCGATTATAAAAGATCTCGTTCATTGATGGAACGCTTTTTATCTGTGATCATAAAAAGCTACCCGTTATATTAACCCTAGAAATTTATAGTTTATGGTGATCTTGTTAAGGAAACGGAGCTGGTTAGCTTGTTGCGAAGAATAGAAATCGGTGTTTCTGAATTACAAATAATCAGAGATCGAGCGAGGAAGTTCGTGCAAAATGCTATTCTCTTAGCCTCCGTACCTCAGCCTCACGTTTTACCTATTTCGTTGGGCCATTACATTTTAGACTCTTTATCGTTCTCTCATAATACCTGTCAGGGGTAAGTTTCCTGATTTCTTATAAGTAATTCATTTTTTTAAAACTTAATTCACTTTTCCTTTCTTTCTTTTTTATGAGTAATTCTTTTATTTTAAAAATGTCTGCTCATAATTCTTTAGCCGTGATTTGCTTTTTTTAAATCTCAAAACTGGGATTTAATTTTTAGGCGCCGCACTACAAGCGGCATTGTAACGAAAACTGGTGTTCAGCGACGCCCTTGCGATGAAGAATTAGCCATAAAAGTCGCTTTAGAAGCATTAGGTATGAAATTAGTGGTTTCCGAAGCAGATTACCCAATGCTTTGTGAAAGCACACGGTTACAGCGTGGTGATCTGGCACTTACAATGCTATTAAGGTTAATATTCAATATTCTATAAAAATATTTGGCAGATCCTAATTTTAAAGGAAGTTTGAATCATTTGCAAAAAATAGGATAGTGGAAAGGAGAGGATCTGGGTGATTTTTTTTTTTTTTTTTTTTTTTTTTGAGGAAGAAGACGAAAAGAAGACATGTAGAAGGAGAAGATTCAGAGCACTGTCAAATTGGGAACTTTCGTATTGATAGTGGGCTTGAATTTAGAGTAGTCATCCCAGTCATTCTTCATAGTTTAATTTGTTTGTAATATATAGTCAATGTTATTTATAGGTACAAAGATAGTAATGATAAATTGGCTTTAGTGTTGGATAAGCTGTTGGATCCAACTATGCATCGCATGTACAGGTAAGTTTTAATATTCATGTTTTTTGTTTCATCTGAAGTATAAATTGGAAATTCTGATTTTCGGTCGAGGTCACGTTTTTTTATTTTTTTGCAGGGATCATCATTCCAATGCTGCATTTTTCTTAGAGCAAGATCCATTGTACAAAAAATATTTCAATGGTCAACGACCGCATTTCTCTTTCAAGGATGAATTTCATCAAACCGAATTCAGTGAGACTTCAAATGGTATTGGAACAGAGAAATTTTTTTCTCTTGTTGATTTGATCTTAATGGGTTTACTGTTCGAAATACAAACTCAAATGAAAGGAATAGGCAGTAATATGGATTTTTTTATATTTCAGCAGATATACAAATATGTCAATTGTTTTGCTGTAGCTAATAAAATTTAGCACGTTTGTCCAGTGTTGAAACAAATATCATGGCTGTTGAAGATATGCACGAAAAAAGGATGATACATGTTGTACCAAATAATGGCAAAGATGAGACCGAACAACTTATTAATAGTTTCATGCGTTTATCACACGATTCACCGTAAGTTTACATGCTTTTCACTTTACTTACACTTTTGAATCTGCTTACTTTTCAGTTTCCAGATTATGGGGTGTACTTTTTCCTATTAGAAAAAGCTCTATATCGCCAAGGTAACAAAAACTGGAATATGAAATAATAATATCAGCATGTAAACTGTCATTCGTAATGATTGGTATTCGATGTTGTTGTGGGGATAATGAAATAACGCAGATGATTGTTGGTTTTCCAGTAGAGGGGTGGTGAAATAACGTTTGCCTTCATGAAGTGAATCATAGCTTATATAATGTTAAGCTAGAGACTTAGGGACACTTAAGAGATGAAAATCGGTTTCATTTTTCAATGTATTAAATAGGAATGATATGTTAAGTAATTATTGTATATTGTAAAACGATTTTCATGTTAAATTAACTATCATTCTTTTTTAGCGATGACTCATCATCAGTAACATCTGCAAGTAGGCGACGATCATCAGATGAGAGTAATGACAGTCCATATGACGAAAGCAGCAGCTCAGGAGTTTCAAGATGTTTTCCGCGTGATACATTGCATGTAAGTTGTTGAAAACTTGTAGTTTTGCTCGTTTTAAAAGCAAACGAAAATTATTATTTAGTAATTGATTTTTTTTTGACCACTTGTATTTCACTACTGGTTTTATTTTTCACTTGTCAGGTGTCAAGTACAAGTAGTTTCATCATTATGCGATAATTCATTGACTCAAATTTTGATGATCCAATCTTTTTCGCACTGTAAGAGTTCTAGCTTGCACTGCAAACAGTGTTAACTGTTTTCAGGAAAGTTATTCAGCATCCGTGGGTACATTGGATTCATCATCACCAGCCCACCGTCTTTCAAATATTCTCACTGCAGATAGTACTAGTGAATTTCCGTCATCACCTGCAGGCCATCCAGTAGAATTGAATAGTGTGTTTTATCGGCATAACAGGTAGATTTCTGGATTCTCTCTACTTTATGTAATTAGCATAACTCAGTTTAGTAAGACTGAATTGATGTTGTCGTTCGTTGTCTATCTTTAGGTATTAGTAATACTACTTTCGGCTTTACTTATTACAAAAAAATTTTTCCGAAGAGTTGAACTGACCTTTGACTCTTAAGCAGTTCAAACTACAGTTGCAAGATTTACTCATAGTAGGATCCGTCCAAGACATTTAGTGTCAAGAAAATAATAACATTAAGACTTTTATTTAAATCTCGATACTGTTATACATGCTTTTTTATATTGGAAATGACAACATTGATTTATAAGACAATTCATCATGCTTTAAGATCCTAGTTCTTTTTATTAAAATTATTTTATTACAGAATGGTAAGAATATATAACATTCGTGTGTGAACAGATGTAATTTGTCATATTTTTGTTTGTAGACGAAAGCCGATTCCTAGTTTGCCGAATCAAGCTTCCGAAGGACAGGCACATTGCATGATGGAACTTGCAAAACGTCTTCTTCTTGAAGCTGGTGGTAGCCAGAATACCGTTATTTTTAATGCCTCACAAGGCAGTCAAAACAATCCACAACGCAGCGGTATTTTTTTGTTTCGTATACTGGTTTATTTCAGTTTTCCACAAATTACCATAGAAAATTACCAAGCTTTCACAGGTCCTCATCGACAGCTGCACATCTGTTCATTCCTGATTGGACTTTATGCTCTTGGCTTGAACAACTTGTTGTCAGCAAGTTGGCAAACTCGAACTTACAGCACTAATGTTAGTTGGATACATGGTCAGGCGATCGAAATCGGTAAATTTAATATTTTCTAATGAAGAAAAAACCATTATATATATATGCATCACGCGTTCAACATTTAGGTTGTGCTGCCATCAAAATTGTTGAACGAGTCTGGGAAGCACATTTAACACCTACGGAGGTCGCTGCATTGGCAGACAAGGTATTCTATACGTTTAATTCGACTAAATTGATATCGTTTTTTTAGTTTTTCAAATTTTATAGTGTTAAATATTTTTTAGGCTAGTCAGAGCCGTGACCCGTGCATGGTTGAGGCTGCCGCGAAACTTGCGCTGAGCGTACTACCGAAGGCATATGCTTTGACAGCTGCAGAAAGTCAAAAGGCTTTGCATCAGTGCAAGGAACAGAGTTCTGAGATGCTTGAAAAAGCATGCCGCGCTGTTGAACAGGTGCTGTTTATTCAACTATTTAAAAAATGTCCGAACTGTTTTTGTTTTATTTAGCATAAATTATAAAGTTCCATTATTATATAAAGATATTTCAATAGACAATGGGAACTTGGATTAATTGCTATTTTGAAGAATTCGATATTGAGTGACATCAAAAGAATTGCGTTTTCAGGCAGCCGAAAAAGATGGTGTCTATCCGGAAGTGCTGTTCAAAGTTGCTAGGCATTGGTTCGATTTGTTCATGGATTCTGAATCTGGTAGTAACCCACAGACTAGTTTTCAGAATACGATTCCACCACATTCGACTGGGATACCTCAATTGCACAGCGATGTTTTGCAGTCACAAGCTCATGAAGTAAGAGTATCACTATTTTGCAGGTAATTCCAAAGGTAGTAGCTATAAATAATCCTGATGTGAAGATATTTTAAAGGAAAAGAACTGAAAAATAATTCTCAAATCATCTTTTTTTCCTTAAAAATAAGCGGTAAAATAGTTATGTAGAGTTAATTCTGAAAGATTTGTACATTAAGAGCATTGCAGAGAAAATTATAATTTAGAACACAGATCGAATTATGTATAATGCGAATTGCGTTAAACTTTGGGTGTTCCTTCATATTTCACATGCTTTCACAAGTTTGAAGCATAAGGTCATTGACCACAGCTTGTTTTTTTCTAGAGCGTTTATTCTGCGACAAATCCGCAAGCGTTGCAATTGCCTGTTCAGTGTAGACCTTTTGCTGCAGCTTCTTATCATTTTATGCCACCCCATCATCACATTCATCAAGCGGGACCACATCGTCCTCCACTCTATGTATCGCCGATATCATGTACTCAGCCGCAAGTTGGAATTCACTATTCTCAGCGGTAAGCACATAATGTAGACCCATTTATAAATTTTTTCTGTTTTTCCTTCTCCCATCTGATATTTATATCTTTACTGCTTTACTGATGTTTTCAAGTATCAGTAAAACAGTAAAGATGTGGACTTCAAATATTGAAAAATTTTATTTATTTGGAGAAGTATGCTGAAAGGAAACTGTTGCAATTTACGCAATTATAATTACGAAAGATGATGAGCAGTTGAATATACTTAGGGCTGTGAATACTTTATATTGATTTTTTTAGATTTATGTCCTCAATTCTTTTTATTATAGAGGGCCATTACCAGTTAGTGCGATGTCGATGGTGCCAAGACAACAACCAAATGCTATTTATCCTCCACCCGTTGTTGGTGCTACACCATCACGAGCTCTGCATATTAGTCATTCAGCTCCAAACTTAAGTCCGATGCAAGCTGTTCAGATTTCTAGGCGCAATCAACCTCTGACTGTTTTGCAACAATCTCTTTGTCTTGGTGCAACTCGCTGTCAGTTTCCAACTGTAGGGGAACAGTGCATTCAAGTACAGAAATTTTTTAAATTTGTATTTGCTTTTTAAAAGCGATTATTTTTTATTCTAACTTGCAAATCGGTTGTCTGACTTTGGTATAAGGTGAAGGACTAGTCGAACCATCTAAGAATTGGTTCCTTCTGAAGTTTTCCTCAGGATAGCTGGAGTACCCATTGAAGGAGTTATGTTCAATAAAGCAAATGATTAGAGGAATTGTTGGACGAAATATCTTCAACCTGTCCACAAACTTTCAATGAGTACAACGTCTTTCTTGTATAAATAATACTAAATGAAACGTAAACATTGAATGTGTACTCCAAGTAGGCCATATTTGGTATGCAGAACTGGCACTGTGGATGATCTAAATATTGAGAAATAAGATAAGTCTTCAGCTCAACACCATTCATTTTCAGGGCTAGTTGATTTCATTCACTAAATTTCCCGTAGTTTAGATTTTTCAGACAGTTCATCAAGTTGAATCTATAGATGAATTTGAAATTAAAAACAAGGTCACTGTATGTCGACAATAATGAGAAATATATTTTATTAGTTTTATTTAATTATTGCAGCCTTTTCAGCCGATTCCAATAAATGATGCTCTGCGACATCATCTACCTCCGCCTACGTCGCTTGTACTTTGTCAGTCGACCTCGCAACCAATCACATATTTTGGACAAACAGCTCCTCAGGTTTTTTTTTTTTGATGAAATAGCGATTACAAGTTAGTAGAATTTGCCCGTGATACTGGACATTTGCACAGGTTGGAATTCTAAGTTTGTGGAGGATTTATCGACCCCCCTTTTTTATTTTGCTAACATTGTTTTGTTCATTAATGTCAGCAAGCAATATAGTTCATTTGCAGCGGTTTTAATTTTGAATTTTTCAGCCCCCGATTAATGTTCCACTGCCATCGCCAAGTGCATCTGTTGTTGGAGATCCTCGCATGGCAAAGCTTGTTCATGCTCATCGTGTTGGAATGATTGCGATGGAAACAATGGGAAATCGAAATTTGGATGATAATCGTAGCTATGCGAAATTTTCTCAGGTAAGTTAATATTTATAACAGGCTGTGAATGCACTGGTTATCTATTTGCTGATTGGAAACTAAATTAAAAGTATCATTCATTATCGTTTGAAAGTTCCAGAACCCTGCTTATGCAGAAGACGTTCGTTGGTTATTCACAGTGGCAACACGATTAGGCGGCGTTTTCACTCAGAGTTTTTGTGAAGTGGCAGCTCGATCTGTTGCATCGCCATTCGTTCTTTTTTCATTAGCTGTTGAATCAGCAAAAGTTGGTGCATTATGTTTTTTGGTTATCATTTTTCATGTAACGTACTGATTTCTTCAACTATGCTTGAAAAAGTGGAAACCTGGATGTTCAAGCAGAACTTAAATTAAAAATTTTAGGTCTTTCACTGGCAGATGCCCTCGATTAGCTATCATTCGCAAGCTGTAATTCACCCAGTTCGGCCTCAGTTAACCGCTGGCGCTCCAAATGTAAGATTTAAGAAACTAAAAGCAATTCAAGATTTTTAAAGAACTATGCAGAAAAATAAAAGAAGCACACTTCTTTCAAGTGTTTTTTATAATATATTAGTGCCTAAAATAAATAATTACTATAGGTGCGAGCTGTGCTTCTTCAGAATGGATTTGCACCACCAACGGCCGATTTGATGCAGCATTGTGTTGAAATGTTTTATGCTGCATCCAGCTCCAAACTTAGCCATCCTCGTTTTGTTCCTTCAGATGTTGAAGAGGTATAATTATTTTATGATAAAATTAGGAAGTAATAATCCATAGTTACGAATTTAATATTGGTCAGTAATTGTGATTGGAGTCGAGCGGTTTGTGTAATTGACTTGAAAGAGGTCTGGATTAACTTTATAAAAAGATTAAATGGTTCACTTGTCGAAGCATAATTTATTGCCCCAAAATACTTTTTTGTATTGCTTGTTTTCTTGTACCTATTTTTTCTATGCAAAAAGAAATTTTAGGACCTTGATGCTTAACTGTATTGCACTAATACTTATTTTTTCCCATTATTCTCTGATCTCTCATTTTAGTTCATTTTAACATACAAAATATTTTATACAGGTCGTTCAACTCGTTAAAACAGCAAAGGAAGCATTTCATTGGATACCAGGACCAGGAAAGTTAATGTTTGATGATTTCATGCGACATGTTCGGAAACAAAAAGCTTGTAAAAAGGATGTTGCTCAAAGAATCAATGCTTGTGTTCAAAATACAAACTGATGATTTAGAAGCCGTAAATAGTATATACCTCTTTCACACTACCTGATATTCATTTTATCAATTAAAATTAATGAGATTGGAAGGAGCGATCCGTAAACCTTTAGCTATGTGTATTGATTGACTTGTAAGTACCAGTACAGCTATGGCGTATTGTTTCTGCCAGTCAGTCAGCTGTTGTAAAAGTGGGCAGTTCATTTTATATATTTATGGTTACGAGGTTCTAAATGATATTCTCAAGTTTGTATCATCATTTCTATTCAGAATAATTTTACATCCTTAGTTGCATGCATAAGATAGAAAAGCTTTCTGGCTTTACGTTGCTGTTGTCGATGATGTTAATGATGTAACATGAGTTAATTAATAGGAACAATTCATTTTTATCGAGTGCAGATTTTTGTGAGAAAACTATATACTTTAAAATAGTGATTTATTTGTTATACCTTATGCAGAGATATAAAGATAACGATGTGAAGGTTTCATAATAAAAGTAGGTTCAGTATTTTTCTGGAAGACTAAGGATTATATCTAACATTTTATTCATTTTTTCATGCAAAAAGTTGCGATGGGAAGTGATTGACTTACTATCATGGTATTTCGTTCAAGTCTTTTCGTTATCTATTTTATTAATATTTTTAAGAATATATTGGGAAGTGTGTATCACACAGTGATTCTTGAAGTGCTTGTGTAGTTATTAAGGATCAACGATGGCATATTCCGAATGAATCTGTAATGGAATATTGTCCAGGAACAGTACTTGCAATTGATATATGGTGCTGCTAATGATTTAATCGTAGGGTGTGTATCATTTTGGGGATATCTATGAATGAGGCTTGGTTTGAACACGTTTCAGCAACGAAGCAAGGATTTTTTTCCGTCAGTTTTCCTCATCGAAAGAGGTTGTTTATTCATAAATGGACAATCCTGATTTATATGAATGCCATCATGTTGCACTCTGTTTTCGTTGCTGTATTTTTTTAATGGAGAAATACACAGGAAGGACAATATAACGCTGTTGAGTGCTGACAGGCGCCTAAATTGACCTGCATATTTTCACTATTTTGAGTTTCATAGGAAGTTCAGATTCCTGTAGACAACACAGTTCTGTTTTTGTCTGCATGCTGCCTCTCCGCGCTGTTACGTCAGCATCAAGTTGCATGGTCCAGCCTTAATCGGTGCGAATTTCATCGCAAAGTGCGGATAAGATGGCACTCAACAGCGAACTTCCGGGATATTTGGAAGTTAAGCAAAGTACTAGCGTTGCAGTGGCTGAACCGAAACACTGTTCCCAAATTATATTTTGTCGAAGAGGAAGATGTATGGAAACAGTTGCTGTTTGTTAGCGTCGAAAGATTATGCTTTGATGAAGAACTGAGAAACATAGTTGATGTGTTTTTTGCTTGTGTATACAGTCTGATATTTATTCTTTCTATGTTTGTAACTGTATTTCCATGTTTTAATATGATTCTCTCTGTAAAAATTACTACTTCTCTGGACAAGAAAATGGCTTATTTCTTTGGCAAATCCAGCAGGCATATCCTGTAGTATTTACAATTCTGCAAAGAATTGAAGTCATGTAATCTCGGCATCTTGTTTTCTCCAACTAAAGTTGGTTAAATATGTTGTTAATAATTTCAAAAATTTGATCAATGCAACAAAATTTATAACAATTACAAAAAAAAAAGTTTAGAGCTAATTTTTTTCGACTTTTATTTGTAGGACGAAGATACTGCCCTGAATTTAATCCAAACCACTTATTCTATGTTTAATAAATTTGATCATTAATTGTATAATTGTCATATGTGGGAAAAGGCTTCAACATCTTTTTGGCGTTTTGGCAAAAGATTTAAGAATTCTGGGAAGAGAATTAAATGGAAAAATCACGAAAATGAAGGAAGCATTGGAACTACAAACCACATAGAAGACAAATCAGTGAAAAGCGCTGTATTTCGGGTAATTTTTTTACCATTAATTTCGAAATGAAATAACATCATTCTGTGGACATTGTTTTGCTTTTATATGTTCATTTAAATGCAGATAGTTATTAAGTAGAATTTTGATTAAAGCTCTGTATAACCAATTGTTTGTTACTGGAGTTTAAATTCTTGTTGGTAGGAATTATGAAAGTCATATTTTCAAGATAGTTATATTTAGAAGATTAATTTAAATTTGGAATTTTTAACTCTTAGAAGGTTTATTTTCTGGATATTTTCTGAGTTTTTCATTTTTAAATATGATTGATTTTTGTTTTGCTGAGTGTTGAGTTTTTATTTTTTTATTATTTTTCTTTATGTTTTTTCACAGTTTATTTTGTTTTCATTTCTTTTGATGTTGTTCCTGATAGTGATTTCTCGGAAAGAGAATGACCGCATTATACAATATAGGATGAGCACTATAAAATTTATTTATCATTTAACGGTATTTTCGTTCCATTTATTATATCTGTTGCAATAATTTATCTTATAGTCTCAGCCATTTACACCGAGTTTACCTTCTGCTACGCATCGTTCGTATCTGTCGTCAATTCTTTCCTTGCTGTGGCCTTCTAATGGGACGAAGGAAATAGAAAAAATTGACATAAAGTGGGTTCATAAATGTTTCCTATGATATAACCCATAGTATACGGTTTTCAAATGTTTTTTTTCTTTAATTTTATTTCAATGTTTATTAAAATCAAAGCATATAAAATGTATAGAAAGAAAAGAATGTTCATTTTAGATTTTTTGATTTTAGATTTTCAGATTATATTTGGGTTCGTTTTAGATCAGGATTTTTTATTTGTAGGAAGTAAATCTTGTCATCAAAATAGTTGAAAGTACATTACTCTATTAATTATGCAAAAAGATGGGAAACGATTGCGACAATTGCTCTTTCAAGTATTGTCTTATCTCGGTAGCCAACCTAATACTTGGTAGATTGAGTGAAATAATTTGAAAACACGCCAAGGAAAATGAGACTACAATTTGAATAGAAATATGTGAATCTTGGTTTTCTTGAATAGTTTCTGTTTCTTCTAAAAATTTCTTTTTCTCATATTTGGGTTCTTTCTGACATCACTTTTACAGAACACAGCGTATAAAAGCAGTTAATGTACCGAAGTTGGCACTTTTTGACCGGACAAAATCGCTTGTATATAGTTTACTCTCTGCTGAAACAGATGGTTGTGTGATGTTGAGGACACGAGAATTGTGTAAACATTATATGGAATATCCTGAGGCCCGTACTGCTGGGTTCAAGGTCTTTATTAGGAAATTGTTTGTAAACAAAGATATAAAATGTTTTAAAGGAACGAATATTCTATTGCGAAATTTCAGCAACTATTTTTAATCCTCAAACATGAATGAAATATCGAAACAAATGTATGGTTTTAAAGCAACAGTTATCCTGTAAAGATTAATTAGCGCATTCAAAAGAAAGAAATAATTATCGCTTTTTGTTTATTAGTTCCATGATTCTGTTATAAAGAAGTTGAAACTTCTTTTGCGGCGAACTAGTGATGAAGTCCTGAAAGAACACATTCGGCAGTTTTTGATTCTCGTGGGTGATGTTAGCATTCCACGTGGAACTGGCATTCGAGTGTTGTCACTTGATGGTGGAGGTACGCGAGGTGTGTTAGGTCTTGATATTTTGCAAGCGCTGGAAAACAATTTAAAAGGATCAAAGGTCAGCTTTCGAATTCTTCCGATTGATATTCATTGTTTCGGTTATTTCATCTGTTGGGGTTATAAAATGTGACGTAAAGCAACGGAAAGAGGTTCGTTTTATTTGCACTTTTAATGATTACGAAATATCTTTTCAGGTTGTAGAGGTTTTCGACCTAATTGTGGGCGTAAGTACTGGAGCTATTATCGGTGCATTACTCACTGCTAAGAGGTTATCAATTGAGAAATGTAAGGAAGTTTATATTGAGATCTCACGGGAACTTTTCAGCCAAGGCAAATTTTCGGGGATGAGCGGTCTTCTTCTTTCACACGCATATTACAACACTGAGAAATGGAAGCAGATTCTAAAAAACGTAAGTAAACGCATATTTCAAAATACCTTTTTTCTAAATCTCATCGATTTTTCTTGCTAAGAAATTTTCTTAATTTGTCTGTTAAATGCCGTATTTGTCATTCTGTATGCCACAGAATTTTTTGGTATACAGAACATAACCAGAATTACTGAAATGTGGGATATTGGTCGAACACTGCATCATTTCTTGCCAGCTGTTTGATCGAGATTATCAGACGTAAATAACGACATGTATGGTAGTTCAGGTATCTATAAAAATATATTAGAAGAGTTTTGTTAAAGGTTATCGGTGAGGACACATTACTGGAAATATGCGGACGCTGGGGAACTCCCATGCTCAGTATAGTATCGTGCACTGTGAACACACCAACTCTCCAACCATACATTTTTCGTACGTATGGACATCCTAGAGGAAGTGAAAGCCACTACCGTGGAGGGTGCAATCACAAAGCTTGGGAGGCTTTACAAGCTTCTGCTGCTGCTCCAGGCTATTTTCAAGAAGTGAGTGTACCTTGTGTTTCATTTAATCATCTACTAAGAAGTTTATGATTATGATGATGTTAGTCCGATGCTTATAAATGCTGTATTCAAAGTTCATGAATCTGCCTAATTTATATTTCTTTGAATATTAGCATTTATTCACGAAATTTTGCTGTATGTGACATACTTCCTTTAAATATTAACAAACTAAATATTTATATTTCCACCGATATATCCAATGAAGAAAAAAAAATTCTTGAAAATGCTAGAAATATTACCTGTTAAATAGGCATTCAAAATCAGTCAAAAAATTACTAACTTTGTTACGAAAACAGTACCAGCAGCTTTTTTGCGGATGCTTAGTATTCCAAACCAAGTTTTTGCAGGTATCACTCGGGCCACTGCTGTATCAAGATGGTGGCGTACTCACTAATAATCCTACAGCTTTAGCAGTTCATGAAGCACACATGCTTTGGCCACATGAACGAATCCAATGCGTTGTTTCTGTTGGTAATGGAAGAACTGTTTCAGAAGTCGAATTGAATAGCGTAAAGTTCGCTATATTATTTTGCTTAATTTGTCATTAGGATAATCACTGCTGTTCAGTTCGTGCAAAAATTACGTTGTTTATATTACAGTATTAACGCAGTGCTTGCGATCCTATCTTCTAGCTTTGCTCTAGTGCGTGCTAGCATAAATGGCCATATCGAAGTTCCTGTTGAAAACGCTTGCTTAATGATTTTTGTTTGAGGCTATCTACGCGCCTTCAAGAAAAAATCTTACGGATTATTGATTCAGCGACAGACACTGAACTCGTCGATTTATGTATGCGTGATACTCTATCGAAAGGGTCATATATGCGCTTTAATCCGTACACTAGCTATCCATATCCTCTGGATGAAATCGACCCGAAAAAGTTTGTAATTAATCAACTATAGTGAGAAATAATATGTGAAGAGGAGCCTTATTCATAGCAAAAGAAGTGTATCTGCTTGAGTTTAACATCTTCCGATGCTATTTTTTACTTGAGGGAAAATTATTGTGAACAGGTAATCATCAAGGATTTTCATATCGTTTGTATTATTTAGATTGGAACAAATGAGTCAGGATGCACAACTCTATATTTCACGAAACCAGACCAAGTTCGAGGCTACAGCAAAAATACTTCTGGCTAAACCATCACTGAAACAACGATTTGTTCGAAACTGGAATCAGTTGACAATTCGGTGAAATGTAGAGTAATTAACAAAAATTCTGTTATCAACAGTGAAATGTGATTATGAACAAAATTTATAAAGTTGAAAGGATATGTCGAAAGCTCCCTACATCAATCTGGCATTGCAGCTTGTTTATTTTTAACTGTTAAAATTATGACATAAAAATTATAATTCATTTTTCAAAACTAATAATCTGGGAGGCCACACTGTATTAGGCGAAATCCCTGAAAATTCACTGAACGGAAAATTTCGCCATGAGATTCGATTTCATAGGGAATCCCATTCGTCACTGATAGCTCGCACGAAAAAAACACCACCGACGAAGACTACTAGACCTTTGCACATACTCCTGTAAAAATTTTGAAATAAGATTTCTAATACAAGATATGTCAGCCAGTGTGAAAAGTTAGCCTCAATATCTCAAACTAATTCAAATGGAAAGACCATTGCAAAGAATATTTCCATCGAGATATATGTAATTCACAAAAAGCCTTGACTGTATATGCAGAAGTCTCGGTAATCTGAATCCATTGTTCTATTAGTAAAATTATATGGCCAGTAAGAAATATAATATTGAAATTCAATAGAAATTACCAGTAAAATGGATTATGGTAAATCCACGAAAAAGATCCTCCATCTGGAGATGGCGGTACTGCTTGTATACGGATCATTACAGTTTAATGTATTCTGAAAAAGGTAATATTTGACCTATCACATAACAGTGCCAGTACATCCCATAATATATCAATAACATGAGTGATACAGTTACATGATCGTGACTACCAGCCGTATCACATCTACAATCGTCGCGTATCTCCTCTCCCCAATAAATGATTAAAGAAATACTTTCCCAATAAAGTTATTAAACAACTTGTAGAGAAATAACAAGTATTCCATTGAAACAACTAATCAAGATGAGATTTTATGATTTTAACTTACCACTTTATACAAAATAAAGACACATTAAAAAATAAAACTGCAAATGAAAAACGAATGATTCCTCAAAACATGACAACAAACAAGTATGAGGCAAATATAAAAGAAATCGTAATGGAAAACACTGATTATTTTCAAAGGAATGAAGTGACCAAAATGTAAAGGGAAGTGTTTGAAGTGAAACAGTGGTAATAAAATATGGCTATAAGTTAAAAGAAATTACAGTGATTTCAAGATATGTTCGGTCTAACATGACAATATACAAATTCCACAGAAAATAAGGTGCGGGAAAAAATTCAAAAGAGAAACCCGGAAGCTGCTAGCATCAATTCAAAGTTGGTAAAAAACAAACCACGGAATGTCTTTTTCTGACAATTTAAACCTTGCGTCAAATGGTAGGATTAAGTGATGACTTCCAAAGAGCAGATGAAGTAATTTATGGATTATGAGTGAAAAATTATTGAAATTATCTAAATTACAAACAAACGAAATTGATATAAGATGCAGTTATCCATAAACATGGTTACATTTCAGACTTGTATTTCTCCAGTCTTCAAATAATATATTAAGCCAAAAGCATTAATCTAGTTATTATACAACACATCCATAACACCTAAGTTCTAAATCAATTAAAACCTCGCATGTAAACAGAAATCCTGCGTTGCAAATATATCACAGTGTGTAAATTAAGATCACATAATACTCTTAAAGAAATAAGCTCTGGCGTCGATTTGAGCGATTATTCGGACAACTCGTACGATCTGACGCTGCTGAATCCTTGACCAATCGGACTCCAGGAACTGACATAACAGATTCGCAATCGGAGAGCTCAAAAACTGCCCTTGGTAAACATTGTAAGAATGAATGCTGTAATGCATCCGCAGCTGATAACCGTTTCCGACCTTCGTACTGAAAAATCCAAACTACTATTAAACTGAAAGAGAATCTAAAAAAATCTTTCATTGCATCAGGACAAAAATACTGGTAATTCTTACTTCAAGAAATAGAACTTTTATTTCATACTACATTTTGACAGTGCATTCTATACCTGGAGTAAACGATGCAAGAGATCATTTGCATGCTGATCAATTCTTGGACATGCATTCTGCAGACTATTAGGACGATAATGAGGAAATCTACACAAGCGAAATGTTGATGAATTACACATTTGTGGGTGACTAGATGATGATGGAGTACCGAGCATATGGAATATCAAAAGAAGCTGCTCTTCAACGGCAGACCCCGGAAACAACGCATGCCCTGTAATAACTTATTCTCCGATACTCCTTGTCAAAAAAAAGATTTTATATCGACATATCAGTCAAATTTATTAGATTTTACCATATGATAAATCTCAATCTATATGAAATTATAAAAAAAGGACAAACCGGAAATCATTTCGAAAAGAATGCACCCGACACCCCACATATCGATATGCGTTGAATAGTCTGTGGAACCCAACAAAACGTCAGGTGGACGATACCACAATGTCACAACCTGAAGTAGTCTTTCACGAGATTCAAGATATACAATTTCATGCTGAATCAAAATAAACGACATCTGAAGGTCAAACAGATTACTATCTCGTAATTAGGTGTTTGTATGTAAAAGACAATGTTCTGAATGGGAGAAAACTATTCAGAACAGGGAAACCGGAATAACCGCTTCTATCATGCAAATAACATCTGATAATCAAAGGAGTCCACTGACGATTGAAATTTTCGATGCATGTCAGGTTTTCTTTCTTTTTTGCATATTTTCAACAATTTAAAAAAAAAAAATACCTCATTTGAATACGTTTTCGTAGGTATAGATTTTGCTCGTGCTAAACCAAAATCAGCAAGTTTGAGTTCACCTTTTTCGTTAATAAGTAAATTCTGCGGCTTCAAATCACGATGTAAAACTCGTCGTTGATGACAATAATTCAGTCCTCTCAATAATTGCACCAGGAATAACTGAAAATTGAAATAATCAGAAAAATATTATACTGAAAATATTAACTAATTCTGTCTATAATGTGTTGCTCAATTAACAGATTTTCTTGAAATAAATAAAAATCCCTATAGCAAAAACAAGAATATACCCGAACATTCCTCATTGATATGACATCCTGGCACTCATCAAGATACTGCTTTAAATCACGATCAACGTATTCGAAGACAAGAGTGAGTATTCTTTCCGTGTGAATTATATCATGCAATGTGACGATATTCGCATGGCGTAAATCCCTCAGTATAGAAACTTCCCTAATCGCTGTACAAGGTGCTCCTTCTTCCAGTTCTAAGCGTATTTCCTGCAAGAGCTTCCTGACAACTACGAAATCTTCTGCTGAGAAATAAAAGAAAATTCGGAGATTTTTGTTTCCACCTAGATTGAAAAATGGAAACCGAACTAATTAAAACTAATTAGTCAATAATGTACCTTGAGAGCAACGAATTTTTCTGTCAATCTCGATCGTCCTTTATATACCGTAGCATACGTCCCTTCTCCCAGCTTCTCCAGTTTTTCATATGTTTCAAGTTTGCCAAAACCAATTTCGCTCTAAAACAACATCAAAAAATGAACTCGAAATAGGAAAAATCGGCAAACCAGATAATTATATTGAGAAGAGATCAATAAAAATAATAAGAATCTCAAAATGAAAAAAAGTTATGAAAAATCAGTACCAGAGATGCACGACGATTTTTCCTTGTTAAGGGTTGATCTAATGTTGGTGTGCGGTTTAGTTTCTCGATCACACTTAACGGAAGCCTTAGATCAGCAGGAAGCGACAAACGTTTCTGAATGTCCTGCTGTAATAAAATCTTTTGTGAACTAGGGTTGCCGAGGACAACACTGATTTCAATAAATGCACAAAAAAAAAAAAAAAACGAAATGAACACATTTTTATCACTTCCGGAGCTACTTCAAAAGAAAGAAAAAAGAGTTACAACTATCAGCAATATTTGTTGTGGAGCGAGAGACAATATCATAGTCTCCACACTGTCAATAAAAACCACCTTCATAAGGCGAAATAGTATCTCCATGTGATTGCAAACTGGATCCATGTATATTCTTAATAAAGGTAAGAATTTGAGTAGAGAAGGACAATCTCCCTATTCCCTGCCCCTTCTTCCCCAAACCCTCCAATGTCGGTTCACTTTTTTTTCACCTAGAAACAAAAGAAAAAATGTAGATGTAGTCTCACTATTTCCATACACGTTCTGCAGCAAGCCGCTGGTCAGTATTTCATCTTCCGGTTTTGATTTCGCCATTTTTATTCTCTCTTTCTCTTTTTTTTTTGTCCGCTCGTAATATCTATCACCACTTATCGCTTTTCTTTTATTGCTTTATACCCACTTGCTATCCACCATTTGTTTTAATATAAGTTGCTTAATGCGTTATCCTTTACTAAATTTGTTGCAAGTCGTTCCTACTTTGCGTACAAATATTCACAAACAGCCAATCAGCTTCGGGTCACTGCAAGTAGCAGCAAAACAATAATTTCATCTTTAAATCTAAATACCTCGTTCCAACGACGCGTTGGCTTTTGACGCATTTTGACGTTGATAACATGACGATCAGATTGATTTGCACATTGATCGCTACTACAAGGCGAAACCTCAATGCTCTCACCATCAGAGCCAAGCACTTTCGTTTCATCAACAACAGCTGGAAAAATATAATTAAGAGGGACAGAGAGCGCACTCAATGGATTTTTAACATGATGAAATCCATAATTCCTCATAATTTAAAAACTTAACATATATTGAGCAAATGACATCCTTTGAGATTTTCGGTTATCTCCATGACAAACTTTTCTGTACTTAACACAAATACATCTTCGATATGTCACTTTTTCTTTTTAGTCAAACCCTTCGATGGACATACTTGACCTTTGCAGAACCATTTAATGGCAAATGTCATTTTATCTAAAGCAGCGTAAGCCAATCATTTCAATGGAAAATAATTTCAATTAAAAATATCAATACTAAGTCTTCGTCTAGAAGCAGTATTCTTATATAAAAATATAATAATTAAGTCAACATGATAAAAACACCCACATAGCGAAATGGATGGCCTTAAAACAATTTGCCGTCCTATGGTTGAATGTCGATTACGTAACAGAAAAAACTGAATCCACGATGCAAAAGTATTTGGAGCTGGTGCTTGAGATGGAAGCGGTAAAAGTAAGTTGGTCTCATCACAAAAATTGTGGAATGTGGAAGATTTGGATAATTCAGACGCCATTACTAATAAATCAGAAAGTTGAGAATGGATGCAAATGAGATTGGAGTTAGGATCAAGTGATATGCACATATACAACATACACAATGCGAAGAGTGTGACAAAGAGAAGCTAATCAAGCGTTCTCCGTCTCTCCCAGATATCTCGAGCCGACTTTACAATATTTCTTAGCATGACATGCGGACGACAGTGTGAACGACATCAGTCTGTCGCATTTTGGAGTTTACTACTATCTCTAACCCGATCAATTCGTCCAAGCTGGCTCCAGCAAAGGCCTCTTTTTTCAGATGCAACTGCCTAAACACACTTTCACTTTCATTGCTGAAACATTGTTACTTTCCCTTTTGCTCATTAGAAATCCTGCCGAAATTTACTAGTATATCATGCAGATGAAATAAAAAATTCGGTAAAAGGATAAAAGATCAATGACAATGAAATAGGTATGGATTTCATGAGTTCCTCGTTTTCGAAATTCGATGCTCATCACGACAGTGCTTTCTCATTTAACGACTCCTCAAATCTTCTTGATTCATCCGCACCCTCCTTCTTTTCCCCATATTTCCTCCACTCGGTCCTATCCTCTGGTACTTCTACTCTGCTGAAAAGCTTCTGAAGCAAATATTAAACTAATATTCCCATGCATGTGTTATAAATATATATATATATGACTTATAGAGATTTCACTTTTTTCACTTTTCAATAAGTATGATCACTATCATTATCAGCGATCAGTATAGATGCAAAAATTAAAAGGAAAAAAGATGTGCGTTGTCGTATATTAAATTGTGAAATAAGATCTCATATTAGAAAAGTGCAACTTTCTACGAACATTAAGTCTTTGAGAAAATGATTTAGATTGTATTGTTGTACGTCAATCGTCACATACTACTAATTATGGACATATTATGAATCACTTTAGCAATCACCCAAAATTAGCATTGGTTAAGAAAAACTAATGCAATGGTCCAGTATCAAAATACTATTCCCTTAGATTTAAAAATTTCAAAAACTTTTAGAGACTCCCACAAGCATTTAATCTCCTGGTTATTCATTAATAAAAAGACTGACTGGTAAGGAAAAAAGTGGAGGACGTACCTTGTATAATGCATCTTTGAGAATACAAAAAAGTTTTGACAAATTATAGATCTTGTTCTACCAGTAGAAAAATTTCTTATAGTAGTCTGTGAATTCGTGTGTCAACAAACTGCTTACTTCAGAAATAATCGATACACGATCTTTGAGAAATAAAGAAATAATTCTGGACAGTAGGCTATTTAAATTATTTTCTCAAGTTCACATTACTAACTCAGGTCAAAACCGCATTCTGCTATTCAGAATCAATTCTTAAATTATAATTATACTCCGCACCGCATCAAAACTGGACGGCAAATTTCCGAAATTGATCCGCGAATGAAACGCTATCCAGAAGTAGAATTTACATTTCCAAAAAGGGAAAATTTGGCGTGAAAAAGAATGGAAAAGAAAAGAAAAAAGTGCTAAGCATTTATACGCACAGAACTGAGCACCACTGAATAAATGTAAATTAAAGACTGACTGATGTCAATTAAAACTTAAAAATATAAAATACTGTTCGACGAATAACGTGAAAGTTTCTAGTTAAAAATATCCTACAGTTCCTTTCAGCGCGTTTTTATATAATTAATTATTTGATGTAAATGAGCCTCTTGTCAGATGTTCTCAATACTAACGATTAAATTATCCTGTTTAGTCTAGTAAATGGCCGGAATATTCTCAGTAGCCGAAAATCTAACAAGGAAAAAAATCCTATCTAGCCGTGGAAAATCATACCATAAAATCATTTCTGTAACGATAGTACTAAAAGAACTTGATCTACATAACGTATCCTTCAAATGGGTAAATGTTCGGCTATAGCATGCCTAACATTTTCCAAACATTTTCCATGTTTGGAATTGAATCATAAACATACCAATGGGGTAAGAGTTCTTGAAATTTCATTTCGGGAAATTCTAAAAGCTAAATAAAATTCCATCGTCAAAGGTTGGAAAATCAAATTGCACTTCGATTCATACTCACAAGATTGTCTGGGAAACAAAGAATATTGATGTTGGGTTGGCGAATATTCTTTCAGATTCGTCGAATAATCTGTGCGAAAATTTCGTGACACTGGTACAGGAAGATGATTGTGCTTCAAATAAAAAGCAGAAAATGGAACTTTGGGTATGATTCCCGGAGGGATATCGCATTCTTCAATAATTACTCCGTCTGCCGCTAAACGTTCTGCCAGTTCGCTCATAGAGTCCGATAAGCGCCAATTTCTGGAACTTATAAATATGCTTCAAATCAGCAACGACATCAATTAGACTTTTCTATAATATAAGGAATTCTCATTTCCAAAGAAGCCCCTAATTTCAGGCTTCTTTTTTCCACAGAATCAAAATGACCTTTCGATTGGATAGACTTCAATTTTAATAATCACGATAAGAAATATATCTCTATATGTAAAGCAGAGGTATAACAAAACCATTTTTATGAAATGCATCAATCTGAACTTTATGAATTCCAGAAAGACTATTCTCGAAATTCGAACGTATCAATAAGTAAATAAGTACCTGACTGGTGAAGTTAAAGATATGTCGCTTCCGCGCAATACAGCATTGATGCGTCTTTTCAGTTTCTTCATGTGAACTACCAATATTAGTTAGAACGACATCAACAGCAACACAATGAACCACAAACGCCCCAGCTACCTTAAAGTATTCTCCTGGATAACCCGCACATCTTCATGCAGTGACACTCTTCAATATCAAACTTCACTATTTTAACGCGGCCATTGAATGACAATTCACGACAGATAGGTAAAGTTTGACGATTATGGGTGGATGAGATTTAGTTCACTGTTATATTACCCAAGCGTAGGATGGGTCTGATCAAGTTATTTGATGTATGATTTTATAAATATATGATCACACCGACGGGCGAATCAAGATGAATACGATTATGGCGAAGAGCCTACCAGATATAATTACCATTTAATAGTGTAATTTAGCCATGGAACATAAGGCATTTTTTCCAAAACACTTGATATAGTAGAAAAAATCATGCTTTGATAATGAATAAAATGTATCATTGAAGGCTAAAATATCAATAAGAAGCAAAGGGATCAAATTACGGTGGCAGATTTGAAGGACTAAGCTATATCGGTTTATTCTTACTTATTTTTGAGGCAAAAATGAAATCACATTTATAGCCTAGAAAACACAGGTTTGCGATGAAGAGGAAAAGGAAAAGAGATTTTGACAGAGTCAATAAACTTCATTTTCTTCTACCACTTTACACATTTCTAAGAGCTGGTAATCTGCAATGTATATGTATTGTAACTTCGATTTTTGTAATAGAAAAAAGTTAATTTTCCAATGTTTGCTATTATTCCAAATTCCAACTATTTTAATAACATTTCTTCTTCAAAAAAGCCAGATGGCAAGTACAGTTGACAAGATATATAATATTTATTACAATATATTTTAGCAAATGAAATCAATGACATGAAGTAGTTGTATTGATCATCGTAAGAAAATTTAACTCATACTAAATATGTTGTTGATCTGTGTTAATCCTGTGTAGAAAAATGGTTCTATTGTTGGTAGCAAACTGTATAATACTGGTATTCTCTTCAGAATTTACTCTTGGTTTTATAAAAAATTAAATCATACAAAACAGTCAAAACCTTTCCTTATATACTGCTATAATTGATATCACTTGCTTGAATGGTTTTCAATTCATTACATCAAACAATAGAATATTACTATGAATCATTTGACAGTCCTAATGAGTCAATACAACAACTTGGCATTCATTTCATTTGCTAAAACAGAAATTTATGCATTACTGTTCTTTGAAAGCTAATTATCTTCAACTCAAAAACCTCTCAACTATATTTGTCCATCAAGTAATCGTGGAAAGGGAAATTGTAGAAACGATCAAAATTAAATGAATCTGAAAGAAAATTCTTGATGGAAAGTGATAAATCATGTTATTTTCAGGAAACCATCAACGAAAACGTTATCATGGACAAGTTTTTGAAGCTTTAGATTAATAGGACAGTAAGAAGCAAAATGATGGACAGATGTAAAAAGGACAGCAAGATATGTAAACAGTAAAGAGATTGGGACAGGAAAATTGAACAACAACCCAAATAACTTCTTCAACCAACTGCAAATCGGCGGATTCATTATGTCGCCGACTGCGTTGAAAGAGCTCTCATTTTTTTAGATTTCCGATACAAAGCTTTCTTTAGTAAATTTTCCATTAAATGTTGGACAAATATGAAAAGAATGGCTAAAAACGTGCTTGTACTGCAAGTCAGATGACAAAATGTATTTAACTTTTTTTAAAAAAAGATCAATTGAATATGCAGTATTTTCTGAACGTTTACATAACCTTGACTATTTGTCTGAAAATATTTAAGGCATTCAACCCCTCAAATAAACCTTATTGATGAACTAAAAAAAATTATAGCCAAGAAATAATCATCAAAGCTAGAATAAAAATTAGGACTAAAAGATTGACAGCGAAAAAATCAGTAATTGACCATACTTACTGTTTGAAATTGTAAAGTGCAATTAGCATGATATCAGTAATGGACTCAAAGCACCATTTGGAATTTCAAATTGAAAATCAACTTCCCTTTTAAATAGGTAGGTCTATCTTTTTTGACAATATTATAAAGTTTTCGAGAGTTTTCTCAATTATCATCTTTTTTTTTACCGTTAAATTTCGGAATAATGAGACTAATCGACTTAAAGAAGCAAAAGTCATACATAGAAGTGAACATTGTAAAATTCCTAAGCATGAAAAAAACCTTTGCTTCTGGCAAAAATTAGTAGAAATGAAGGACCAAAATAGCAATATAGGTAAATCATACGGATGATTACGAAGATGGATTGCCCAGCAAATATTATAAATATGATCTTCGTCACTGGAACGAAGACGGAGAATAATGATGGTAATAGAGAAGATAGAAGAAGGATTTGCAACAGGTTAGACGGTGAATCATGAAATGATAAGGAAAATGGTGATTCGATCACAAATCGAACTGTCGCAATCAGTTGATTTCACAATGGTGTTTGATATCGGAGTGGAGCGAAAACGGAATGTCCGAATTGATGCGACATCTTGTTGGTTAGTGGATTCAGTTCTATTCAACTCCACTCAATTCCTTTTCACCTGACAGTTCTTGTAATTTAGACAATCTCTATCACTGTGAAGGTGCACAAAAATGGGCAGAAAAGGGGGGTGGGGTGACAATGGCTGGGTCATCAAAATGAATGAATCATCAACGGTCGAGTTCCCGGTCAAATCATCTTGATTGTCATCGTCACCCACTACTGCTCATTTCAGATTAATTTCAATCATTTCACTCGCCACTAATAATTAGGATGAAAAATGTTCCTCGAAGAAAAAAATCATGATCGTAATCAATTAGTGATAAATATTAAAACAAAGATTTACACGCGAATGCACGTTTCTTGAAATTCAGTGCCACGAATCAGTTAAAAGTGAATTAATTTTGAATCGCATGCCAGATCAAATCCAGGAAAGTCAAAACTAAACTCGCTGTGCCTTGGTTATGCAGCTTTCTTTCCAATGTGCAAGTTTTTCAAGTCTGAAATATAGTTCGCATAAAATTTGCTACAGAAGAACGATTAAGAATACATTTCGGTATTAATAATTTAGAACGAAATTGTTCAAGAAAGCTTTAAGATTTATGTTTGTCTTAGTCCAGAAAAATGTGAATGTGAAGGAATTAAAATGGTAAGATGAGGAATGCAGTTCACTCAGTTTTATCACTTTTCATTCATTGGTGAATATATCAAGTACAAGCGGTCGCAAAGTGTTTTCTAAGAAAGTTTCTAATTAAGGTCTTGTCACATTGATGCTTACATTCTTTTTCCATTGAATTCTCAAGTACCACCGAAAAATCTTCTTTCGTAGATTATTTTCATAAATCGTGATTTGTGACCAAATTTTCAGTTATTCTTTAAAATGTTTGTCCAGGCAATTCAGTAATGGAACTTACATGATTTCTCATTAGAAATAATTTTTGCAGGGAGTTCAAATAAATGATGACCTTAATCAATCACTTTATTTTTTAAAATCTATGAAAGCCATATAATAACAAGTGTTGGCATTTGGAACTTAAGTTACGAAATAAAATTTTAATCATACATAGGAAATTGGGGAAAATTTTTGAAGGGAGATTTCAACAAAAATAATAATCAAACAACGAAAATTGTGGTGACTAAAAATACAAAATATAGGTCGAATATTTCTGGAGATGGAGTTTACAATTTGAGAGGCTTAAAATAAGCTCAAAATCTGGAAAATAATACAAAAAAATCATCTTGAAATACTATAATCAAACAATAGTCAAATAATCCAGGAGAAAAATTGAAAAATTGGCAAGACAAAGAAAAATGATATTTAAGGGAACATTAAAAATATTCTCTTAAATATTATTTTTCTTTGTCTTGCCAAAGGCAGAGGAATGGAAGACAGAAAAACGATAAAATGAATAAAAAAATTTCTCGTTGAATGCTTACAACTTTGTGACATAAAATTGTGGGAATTTTAATAAGAAAATACATTTGCATTATGCAGTAAATTTCGCAAATAAATTATTCTCGTTATGCTATAAAAATATGTGTCATCACGCTTGTTACATTAAGCAACTTGATAAAAAAGAAACACTTAAATTTAAAAATGATTGATCCAACCAAATAACTTCATATATCTGAAAAGTTTATGAATAAACGCAGTCTACAAAAAACTATTAACATTGTCATAAGAAAACAGTGCTTCAAGATTTTGTTAAAAGATTATATAAAGAATGGAGATTTAAACCATTGAAAAGATGCATCCAAAAATAAATATTATGGCGGATATTACCTTGGAATGCAGCTAAATAAAATGAAATGAAACCAAAGATTTCAATAAACAGAAATGTTCAGATTTTCGTAATTCATCGCACTTATATTTTTCTTGTTGTTTAATTGACTTTTTTTTTCAAATGTTGTTGCTTCAAATTTTGCTATTATTGTTGTTTCGAATTCTGTTGTTGCTGTGGGATAACGACTTTGATATCACTTGTTTTGTTGGAGACCCATAATTTTACTTCATATCCGATTATACTCTTTAGTGCCATTAGAATTGTCGTGAAATTTTTTTTTGAAGTTAGTGTTAGCGTGTTAGTGAAAAGACAAGAACTTACGAATTTGAGTTGAATTGGTAATGCGTGGACAATTAAAATTTACGTTTATCGTTGATACAGCAAATAATTGTTGACAGAGTATTATATAG